>JAPEBW010000297.1:0-64246 GCA_027405785.1 Ophiocordyceps robertsii
TAAACCCTTATATACGTTTATATATAGTAATTAGTCCGTTATACCGGCTTAACTAGCGGTAATTAGTCCGCGCCTTATCCCCTTATCCTTACGCTATAAGGCGTAGTAATAAGTACTTAATCGTATAATATAGTTGCTTTTAGCTTAGTGGATATTTAAGAGATTTTCGTTTAAATAAGTAAGAATTACTATTCTTTACTACGCTTTATAATATAAAGATAAAGGGATAAAGCGCGGACTAATTACTATTAGTTAAGGCCGGTACTACGGATTAATTACCGCTAATAAAGGCCGGTATTATAAATTAATTACCGTTAATTAAGCTAGTATTACGGACTAATTACTATATAGAATTATATATAAGGGTTTAAAAATAGTAAAAAGCCTATCTTTTCTTTAAGGTATAGCTAGCTACTTTATACTTAGTTCTTTAAGCTAATTTTAAGGATTTTTAATTATACTATCCTGTTATTTATTATTAGTATATAGATAAGCCGTAAATATCTTTATAAAATTACTTAATAAACTCAGTAGAAGCTTAATTAAAAATACTATAAACTATATTTAAGGAAATCTTTAAATATCCTTAAATATCCTTTTAAAATCGCGGTAAAGTCTATCTTATATTTTTTAAAGTGCCTTTATAGTTTAGAATAAGTTAAACTATATTTAGTATATCCCGCGGAAATCCTTAAATATGCTTTAAAGATACTAGCAAAATCCGCTTAATAGTTTTTATAGTATCCTTTATAGTTAAAAACATTATAAACTATAGTTAAATAGGCTTTTAAGCCTTTATAGTTATATCTTAAAAACCTTAGTATAAGGAGATAGTCTCGTAATACTATTAATTAAGTAGTAAAGATAGTAGATAGTATAATAAGTTGTAGTATTACTTAGCTACTTACTTTATTATAAGACTAAAGCTTATAAAAAGAAAAGTCTTTTAGCTTTAGTTGCGGGGGCCTGTTAACTACTTATTAAGTTAGGACTTAAAGCGGGGCTTCTTACTTAGCGTATTTCCTATACTTAGTTAGCTTATACTATTAATAGTATTTTTATAATTATTACCCCCTTATAATAAACGCCTTAAGCTATTTAGTTAAGAGTATATTAAATATACTATTTATAAGGAATTCGGAAATATAAAGTTATAGTTATATCCTTAGTAAGTATAATTATATAAGTACGCGTAATTAAAATATAGTAGTATATACGCTTAATAGTTATATATAATTAAATATAGCATTAAATACGTAGGGTTAAATATAAGGTTATAGTAACGATAATTGCCCTTAAGTAATTATAAGTATTACGCCTATATATTAGTAGCAATATATTAATTAAAAGTTTATTATACTTTTTTCTATACCTTTTCTTTTTCTTCCCCTCTTTAACCCTTTTATAATCATTTACTAATAAGGTTTCTATACCTTTTCGCTCTTTATTTTATATATATTTTATACCTCTTTATTATCGCTAATATACCTCGTACTCCGAAGCCGCGCTTAACTAATAAGCGCGCTAATATCCTACGTTAGATATAGTATTAACTCTTAAAGGGTTTGCCTTTAAAGCGTCGTAGTCGCGATTAAGGTTCTTCTTAAGTCCTTAACTCTCTTTTAGTTAAAAAGGCTAGCACTAGTACTAAGAGAGGTTAAGCTAAGAAGACGCTTAGCTTGCTATTGCCTTATAACGAGGGAGCACCTCTTAAAGAGGTACTTATACCTAACCCTATACTTATCCTTAAGGATATAGCTATTAATACGCTTATTAACGATTAGTAAGTATAAGGTAAGTCCTTTATCCTTAGTATTAATAATACTAATAATAATATTACTCTTTAAGAGTAGTAGTAGTAATAAGACTAATTAGGCCTTAAGATACTAGTAATACCTAGCCGCGATACTCCGCTTATTATACCTCCCCTTAAGGAAGAGTAGCTAGATATAATAAGCGGTAGCGATAGTAATAGCAATAATAATACTTAAGTTAATATAGGTAATAGTAAGGCTAACGTCCTTATTATTTTATAAGCGAAACGTATATAGTTTAAAGCTAAAGCCCGCGCTATTTAAATTAGCGGCGTAATACTTACTAAACTTTAGTATATATATTATTTCTATACCGCTATTATAGCTTATAAGGTATTTAAGCTAAAGCTTATTAAGTTTATAAAGATTAAATATATTTTCTTTAGTATTACCTTTATAAGGTGCGAGCAGTGCTATTAACGTGCGGCTACTTATAATTAAGTATATTATTAATTAACTATAACTATTAATTTAAATCGTTATCGCTATTCGTTAGCTAATTATTATATAGGTAGCTATACTTATAGCTAGCGACTATACTAATATAGTCGCTATGCTTAATAATACTTAAGAGCTTAATATACTTAACGTTAATTATTCTAACTTTAAAGACGATAATAGTAACTATAACGCCTTTATATTTAGCGAGAAGGCTTACTACTATCTTGCTATAGTAGCCTAGCATTTTTATAAGGCGTTTAATATTACTAAGATAACTTATTAAAAGGAGAACGGTATTATAAGTACTAAGAAAAACATAATCGTAATTAACATAGAATCAATATATTAGCAATTAGCAAACAATCTTTTAATCTTAGTATAGCGACTATTATATACTTATTAATAAGAGGCGTAAGCTACTTACTTAGTTAACCTTAGCACCGCCTTTTAGTATTAATATAGCTAGTTTAAAGTACTATACTTAGGAAGTATAGTTAAAACTCTAGCTACTTATAAGCGATATAAGCTATATATCCTAGCGATATGCCTTACTTATTATAAAGGCGGAGGTAAGTGCTATGCTAATTAAGATATAGCTAGTAAAGGAGAGGGGAATGCTAACGTTTCCCTCCTTAACCGATATAAATAAGGGGACTATTAAGTAAGTTCCCGCGATGCTAGCAAAGCGTCGATATAGGTAAAGGACGGTTTAGGTTTATATTTTCTTTTATCTTTCTTTTATCTCTCCTTTATTAATAACGTAAAGTAGTAATAGCTTAGCTTATAGTTTCTTTCCTTTATCGTTATCCTTTAAAAGAGGACTTAGCTTAGCTTTATATTTTCTTTTAGTTATTTACTCTCGCTTGCTTTTCTTCCCCGTTTTTTATTTTACTAATTTGTAAATAGTTACCTTAACTAAGGATATAGTTAATTAGTAGTAAATTAGTACTAAGTTAGTAAGAAATTATAACTTAATAAGTAAGTTATCCTTATACTTTTAGCATCTTAGCCTTTACTTAGTTTTGCGTTTTTTCTTTTTCTTAGTAAAGTTAGTAAAGTATTTACTAATAAGTGCTTAGCTATTCGCTATATCCTTAGCGTTAACTTACTAATTATACTTTACTAGCTATCTATTTTACTTAACTAAGAAAAAGGTATTACCTTTAACGCGTTTCTTATTTAATACTTTTTAAACTTCTTATTCGCCTTCTTTATCTTAAAGATTAAGTATTGTTAACGGTTTAGCGTCTTCTTAGTCGCCTAGCCTTTTTTTTAAGGTTTTTATAAGCTAATATAGAATATATTATAGTATTAAAGGTTAAAGTAGCAGCGAAATTGTAGGGGAATTAAGAGATAACGTAATTATATGTAATAGAGGAGTCGATGTTATCTAACGCAGGATTTAGCTAATATTGATTAATAAAGAATTAAGTGCGTAAGTGCTTGTAGAATCTCTAGCTATTTAGTAGTGGGAGATTCGCCTTTTATAGATAAAAATAAGGGAACGGAGTAATATATCCGGACTGGCCTTCGGGCGGTCTTAAAGCCCGAGAAATTTTAATTTTAACGCATTTTACCCTGTAGCTATATGTCCTATCCTTATGTAGCAATTCGTATTTAAAGTTAGGTAAGGTTAGTTTAAGTCTAAGCGGATCCTTGTTTTATCTAGCTACCTTAACCTCCTTAGTTCCGTATATAACGTTATAGATATCGTAAAAGGACGTAAGGACCTAGGAATTATTAAGCCGAAGCTAGGCTATTTAATGCGGGTTTTTATATAATTTATTTACCCCCTTATACTTAGCTAATTAAGTAAGGATTAAATAGCTAATTTATTAAAGTAGTAAAATCACTCTCTTATATATATATATACGTAAGTACTTATCTAAGCAAGCTAAATAATAAGCTTACTTTTTAATAGCTTATAGTTCTTAAAAAGACCCGATATACTTAAGAGATAGCTTCCTCTTATCCTTAAAGCGTAAATTCTTTATAAAGAGCGTAATAAAGTTACTAACTTTAAGTAAAAGTAATTAATACTTAAAGTCGTAGTACTTTGCTTATACTTTAATAGCCTTTTGCTAGTTTTCCTTAAGTCGTTATTATAAAGTTTTTAGCTTATTAATTCTTACTTTTACTTTAAGCACCTCCCTTATTATAACGTCGTTATAAACGTTAATATAAAAGTTTAGCTAATAGGTAAAAAGGGCCTTATTAAGGGATAGCTTAGTAGTAGTATTAATTGCGTTATTATACGCAAATTATACTACCCGGAGAAAGGACGCTTAGTTTATCTTTTTAAATTTATAAAGTATCTTAAGTAGTAGTATACTGCTTAATTTATACGCTCCGTTTACTTATTAGTTTAAGGGTTAAACGCTATTAATAACTTACGTTTTACTTATAAGATAAAATATAGGTTTAACTAAAACTTATTAGTAAATAATAATCCTCTATCCGTAACTACGCCCTTTAAAAGCCTATATACTAACTTAACGTTATAATAAAATGCCCTTACTAGCTTAAGCGCGTTTATTATCTTAAAATATAAAATAAAGAGGTAATACTTAGTATATCGGTCTATAATTATTAGTATTACGTTAACTTCTTATCCTTCGTATTATACTTTTAGTAAACCTATAATAAAGTCTATTAATAGTTCTTCTTATTATTAAACGGGGTATAGCAATAATTATATAGCTCCGTAAAGGCAATACCTCCTTAATACGGCGCCTTAATATACTAAGTATTCTTAAATATATTAATTAATATCCCTTACTATATTCTCTTAGTAAGAATTCTTTAATAGTAATTTACTTCTTTATTAGCCTTTAAAGTATCTTATTAATAAGTTATTATAGTAAAGTTATATTAACTCTTATTATAAGGCAGTATTAAAAGGTACTACGATTCGTCCCTTTTATAGTAGTAATCTATCTAGTTATAATAACTAAGGATACTTCTTTTTCGAGAAGTCTTTAATCGCTTTTCGTTAAGCAATTACTATATCTTCGCTTTAAGTACGTTTTAGCAATTTTAATAAAGTATTAAGAACTTCTATAGTATATACTAAGAGGCCGTAGGCTATATCTCTTATAGTCTTTCTTAAAAGTTGCTATTTATAACTAGCTCTCTTTTTAGCTTATATAGCTAGTTACTTAAAGTCCGCTCTTAAGTTAATAGTAGTTTATTATATAAGAGCTTATATATTTTCCTTATATAAAGGCAACTCGCTATACTTATACCGGCTTAAGGTTAACCTTTCTTTTACCTATAAAGACTTCTTATTATCTCTTTACGGATTTTTAATAATTATATAGTTTATCTATACTAGATTTAATTAAAGCCCTAATAGTAACTTTATAGATAAGGGCTTCTTGCTTTTATATCTAAGTATTCTTAACGGTATATTAGCTAGGTTTAATTTCCTTGCCTTATGCTTAATCGTAAAGTTAAATAGCGCTAAGTATATATACTATCGTGCTAATCTTTAATTAAGGGAGGTTTAGCATATAAACGTCTAAAGGTTAAAATAGTCGGATAAGACCTTTACTTATAATACGGCTCCTTCGACGTAATATCGCTAGTATTAAAATAACTTTACGATAGTAAATAGTTCTTAATCCGGGACTCCGTAATTTAACTTAGCTTTAGTAAACTTTCTTAACTAAAATATAATTAAATAGTAGCAACCCTTATTATTAAGCTAAGATAAAATACCTACTATTATATATTATAATATATTAGTTTTAATTTAGGTATACCTCTTTAAGTCGTAGTATTAAAGTAAGGGTATATTAGTAAATACGTCCTTTAAAGACTAAAACGCTATAAATTCAGTCGCGTTTAGGTCTACTTTCCTTAGCTTCTTACTATTACTATTACCCTTTTATAGTATAGTAAAAAGTACTACTATATAAGAGTAGCGGTAGATAAAACGATAGTAGTAGTTATAAAACTTAAGGAAGACTTAAATATCTTAATAAGTATAAAGTACTCGCTATTTAGCGATTGCTTTTACCCGTTAAGGATCTACTAATATCTTATTAACTAATAAAATAAAACTAAAGAACTTAACTAATTGCTAATAAAAGAAATATTTAAATAGCTTTGCGAATAATAACGCTATATATAGCCTCTTTATAATATATTAAAGGTATTTAGTATATTCTTCTTTTATTTATAAGAAGATTAGGATATTATTAAGATATACTATATAAATAGTATTAATAAGGCCTTTTAACGCTTAATTAATATAGCTTAAGAAAGTAGCTAAAGTATTAATTAGGCTAAATAGTATAATAAGGTATTCGAAGTATTTATAGTATAATTAAAAGGCTATCTTTTACTTATCGCCTTCTTTTATATAAATATACTAGTATGCGTTTCGAATATTAATCTTAAAAAGGAATTTAGCTCCTTAGTAGCGGTTAAGGATCTTTAAAATAAAGGGTAAAGGGTATTAATTCTTCTATATAACGCAGTTAAGTCCTTAGTAGTTTATATAAAGAGAAAGGCTACCGTCCTTTTTTAGGATAAAAAGGATTAGTGCGCTTACTAGGCTTTATAATTCTTAGATAATACTACGTCTAATAAAGTTATTAATTTAGTCCCTTAATACTTATAATTTATTATAGGATAAAGGGTAAATCGGTTAAAAGAGTAGTTTTATGCCGGAAGTTAAGTTAATTACGTAATGTATTCTTTTCTTAATCGGTAATAAGTTAAACTTATTTACTAAGAATATATCTTTAAATCGGTATAAAGTTAATAGTATCTTAGTTTATTCTCTCTCCGGAATCCCTTTATTATTATCTTTATCTAGTAACGGAATTAGCTTAAGGTTAGTAGCGATTATATAAATACGGGCCTTATTTTAGCAATCTCTTACGAATCTTAATAGACTTTATTAAGTGCCGCTACTAATTTAGTGCTTTAACTACTATTGCTTTTTTTAAAAAATAATATAGATTTTCTTATCTAAAATTACTATAGTTAAATATAAAATTAGTATATAGTTATTTAGCGTTAACGTATTAATACTAATATAGTACTAAGTAATTATCTTTTTAGTACCTCTTATATTAATAATTCTTATTAAAACCTCTTAAACCCCGTAGTTATTTACCTAACTATTACTTAATCCTAAGAGCTTAAGATACGATAGTAAGACTTATAGTAAGCCTTATTAGCATACGAAATACACGTTTATTAAGTCTACTATACTATAGGTATTTAAGTATACCTTCGTATTAATAGGGTTTCGCCTTAGTAGCACTATAAGAGTTTATAATAGCTCCCCTTAAGGTATTAATATAGCTAAAGGAGAGGGTTTTACTCCGGCCTTTTAGCGTTTCCTTTTAAAGCGGCTTTTATATATAAGGTATTCCTTAAAGTATTTCTAGTTAAAGATAAAGTATACTTTTTTATATAGTAACCTAGCTTATTATATTTAAAATAGATAACCCCTTAGTTTTAAGATAAGCCTTAGCCTTAGCCTCGCCCTTTTTTACGACCTTAGCCGCGGCTATATTAAGGGGTATCTAAACGTAAGTCTCCCCTTATTATCGTTAAGGTATTAGTAGTGCCTTAATAGCGAGAACCTCTTAACTACTATCTACTACGGCCTCTTTTATAATAAGAATTTCCTTAGTTAAAGGATCTTAAACTTATTCCGCGCTATCTTAATTTAGAGCTTACGCTTTAATAGCGTTTCTTACTATCTATAGCGTCTTAGTAGTATTAAGCTACTTAAACTAGTTCTTCTTTACTATACTTATAAATAAGTATTAAATAAAGGTTAAGTTGCTCTTAAAGCTTTAGTCATAACTTAATAAAGAACCTTAATAACTATATTTACTTTAATAGCCGCTTAAAATGCTATTTAGTAAAGTTAAAGTAAAGGCTAAACTTTAGTAAAGACTATATATCTCGCTATTAAGCGTTTTTTAGCTACGTTACTATAAGTGTTTCTTTATTTACCGTATCCTTAATAAGCATAAGTATCTCTTCCTTAAAATAGATCTAGCTTATATTATATTATTCTTAATTAATTAGCGGTTATTCCTTAAGGTATTAGCGCTTTCTCGCTTTATAGTCGGTATATATATAATCTACTATAAATAGGATTTTTACGTCGTCTTAGCGGAATCGTCGGGGTATAGCTTTAAATATATCCTTTAAGTTATAAAGCTAGTTAAGTCGTTTTTAAGAATTAGTTAATTAAGCTAACTAAGTAATGTTTTTAAGCTTTACCTCTTTGCCTTAACTAGCTACTTAATTAAGGGAGTCCGACTAATAACGCCTTTTTAATTAATTAAGGAGTAAACCTCCTTTTTCTTATATTTCCTTTTTAAGCTATACGATACGCTCTTATAATTATTAAGTCTCTTTTAGTTCCTTAATATACCTTTAAAGGGCCTTTTGCTTTTCTTAAAGTAGCGGGGACTAAGCACTTACTAATAAGGATATTCTTAACGGCACTTTTATTATCTTAAGCATAAAGGGTATTTAATCGGATTCGTTATCTAAATAAATCTCTTATACTTATAAGCCTTAATTAAGGTTATATTAGCTTCGCCGCGCCGGTTCGGCACCGCTTCTTAATCTCTTTATTAGTACTATCTTTACTAAGTAATTTAAAAAAGAAGCTTTAAAAATAATAAGGAGATAGGCTCGCGATACTATTAATAAAGTAGTTAAGATAGTAGATAGTACGATAAGTTATAGTATTGCTTAGCTACTTACTTTATTATAAGACTAAAGCTTATAAAAGAGAGAGTCTCCTAGCTTTAGTTGTGGGGGCCCGTCGACTACTTATAAAGTCTACACCGAAAGCGGGGCTTCTTACTTAGCGTATTTCCCGCACTTAGTTAGCCTATGCTATTAGTACTATTCTTATACTTAGTAAGGTCTAACCGGTAATATTTATTATATCTTCTTAGGCGAGCCTTTATAGTGCGTACTTTAAGCGTTCTTATTATAAGGTTCCGTAAGGCTTTTTAAAAGTAAAGTAAAGAGTTTAGGCGGAGCCGTTTAGATTTTATAATTATTTTACTATTTAAACTTATTAACGTACTAGTAATATTTTTATAAATAATAAATAATATTTTATTAGAATATCTAAATATTATTATAGTAGTATACTTAAGCGATATTTTATTCTTTTTAAATCCCTTAAAAGAATATAAAGATCACGTTTATAAGGTATTATAAGCACTTAAAAATAAAAAGTTACTAGTAAATCTAGAAAAAGGCGAGTTTTATATATAGTAAGTAGACTTTTTTAAATATATAATTATACTAAGAAAAATACAAATATAATAAGATAAAATTAGTATAGTTAGAAAATAGCTAATATTATAAAACGTTAAAAACGTATTAAGTTTTTTAAAATTTATAAACTACTACTAACGATTTATCAACGATTTTAAGATAATTATAGTATTATTATACAATGTTGTAAAAAAGAATAAAAGCTTTTCGGAAGATAAAAGGGCGATATAAAGCTTTTAAAGTATTAAGGGGATAATTACTTTAGAACTAGTTTTAATTATATTCGACTTTAAATAATAAATCGAGCTTAAACTAGTATAATAAACTTTGCTTTAAAAGTATAAATCGGTTGAAAAGACAATAAAGAACGATTATAATTAATTGCTTTTTACTTAAGACAGCTATATAGCGTGGAACTTAACTATCCTATTTATAATAAAAGGTTTCTTATAATAATTTAAGCTTTTAAAGAGTTTTCGATACTACTTACTTAAAAGTAAGTATAAAGTTAAAGTATATATAGATTATAAGATTATCTTTTCTTTTGCGATAGTAGAATAGTTAAATAGACGATAAATCCGTTAAGCTAAATATTTTTAAAACCTTAACTACGAGATAATCTAGAAAAAAAAAAATAGAAAATAGTTAAGTTAATACTCTTAGTTAATAAAGTAACTATAATATAAAAGTATCTATAGAAAAAAAATAACTCCTAGAAGTTAATAAAAACGGAAATCTATAATAATAAGAATTAAATATAATATTTTAAGTATAAAACGACGACTCGATATATAAAAGGATCCTTAAATAAATAAAGAAGAACCTTATTAATAACTAAGGAGTATTAAATAAATACGATATAAATAATTAAAAGTTTTAATATATAACTAAGAAATCTAAATACTACTAGCTTTATAAGATTAAGTTATAAAAAAAGTATATAAACACTTTATTTATAGATATTAAGGGATTCGACGAACTTTAAAATAAATTAGGTAATAATACGACTTCTTATAGCTTAAGGAAGTAATATAATAACTTATTAAGAAATACGAACTTTATATATAAAGTAAGTCCGAATAATATAAGTCTTATAAAAAACTTTAACTATTATTAGTACTAATAATTCTAAAGGATTTAAAAGCTTTAAATTATATTACGAAGCAACTATTATTAAAAGAACTTATAACTAATATTAAATAAAATACTGTTTTTATTATTATAGATAGATTAACAAAGTATAAATCCTTTATTCTATATAAAAAAGTAAGTAATATAAAAAAGCTCGTATATATCTTTCTACGGACTATTATTAGTAAATACAGACTATTAAACGAGTTTATCTTTAATAGAAAAAGTATATTTTTAGCTAAATTCTATTAAGCCTTAATAGTATTATTAATAATAAAACATAAGCTAAGCATAGCTTATTATATATAAACAGATAGTTAAATAAAGCGACGTAACTAAATAATTAAACAATACCTACGATATTATATTAGCTATAAATAGACTAATTAAGTAAAATAGCTATTAATAGTGCAACTAGCTTATAATAGCTTAGTAACGGAAATAATAAAGCTTTTACTAGCTTATTCTAATTATAAATACGACTTAAAAGCATTTAAAATTACTTAATAAGAACTATAAGCGGAATAAGTAAAATATAAGTAGACTAACTACGAAAGTTATATTAAGAAATATAAGAAAACCTTTTATTCGTTAAAGATCGAATATGTATTTATTTTAATAAAAAGAGATTAAAAGGACTAATCCTTTAAGAAAAAGATATAGTTAACTTACTCTAATAGTATATTAAAACGAAATGATTAAGCAATTAACTAAGTTTTACGAAACTTAAACTATTTAAAGATAAAAAGGGTATTTTAAAAGTTAACTTTAAACTTTCGCTACTAATAATAATATAGATATATCCGATTTTTATATAATATTATTAAAACTAGTACTATTAAATATAAAACTATAAAAGAAGATTAATATTAATAACGACTAGAAATATAAAGCTAAATAAGTCCTAAATATATAAAGACGAGGTTAGTAATAAGAATACCTTGTTAAGTAAAAAGAATACGGATAAAAGAAAAATACTTAAAAGCTACTTAAGAACTTAACTTATTGCGGTTCTTTACTTTAATAGTTTTATTAGAGAGTTTAAATAGAATTAAAAGACTAAGGTCTATAAACTCCTAACTAATACTAAACGAGGGCTAACCCGCTTCGTTAAAATTACTTAACGCTTATAAATTGTTTACTACTTAATGCTTATACGTATTAAGCACTAGTAAGATACTATCCTCTATATTTACCTCTTAGATACTATAACGAAATAACTCCGAACTCTTATTTTTCGTACGATTTTAAATCTTTCGGATATAGGCTAAACGACTAATAGCAGTAAATATTTACGACAAAAGATTTTTACTACTATAAGAATATAAGGGAATACCTATAAGAAGCTACTAAAACACTATTATAATAAGCACAACTACTAGTAATATATTTAATATAGCGCGATAAATTCCTAATTATTCGATAATTTGTTTTCTTTGCCTTAAGATTTTAAGGGTTAAGGTATATTAGTAGGATCTCTACTTAAATCGATATATTTAGTAAGAGCAGCGCGCTAAAAGGTTTTCTAAAACTTTTCTTTTTAATACAATTAAATATACTATTAGCAGTAAATCCTAAAAAAATTAAAATATTAAGAATAATATACTTATACAAGACGTAATAAAAGTGTATTTATATATCGCAGCTAAAGTAGCTATAATAAGTCTTATAAATAAAACTAGAAAAAGGGGAGATATTTTATTACGATTATAACTATTAGGATACTAATAATAACGATATTATATATATTAAGAGTACTACTATTTATACTTATATATATCTTGATTTATAAATCCCCTTTTTTTTAAAGATATATACTAACGCTAGCCCGCTCCGTCTATTCTTACTGCTTATATATATACTTATACCTTTTAAATGCCCGCGCGCCCGCCTATACTTACCTATATACGCACTTACTCTCGCCCGCCCTTACCCGTATATATATATATATTATACCTTTAAAGCTCTTATTATAGACCCTCGCCTATATATATATATAAGACTCTTGCCCGCACTGCTTTTAAAGCCTTTTAGCGCTGCAATAAACCCTCTTCTCTCCTTTCTTATAGTATTAAAAAAGAAATTGTCGGCTTAAGGCAATATAAGAGGAAGGGGATTAAAAAGAGGATGCGGTAAGGGCAGTAAGGGCAATAAGGGCAATAAGGGCGCTTATAGCACCGGCGGCGGCAATATAGCTAGCGTTAAAGGCATTAAGGGCGATATAGCTATATCGCCGCCGCCGGTATAGCGTTAAGGGTATTAAGGGCGAGAAAGATACCTATACTAACTTATTAGTAGCGGCGATATAACAGTATTAAGCGGCGTTAAGGGAATTAAAATCGCGCGGCTATAACGCCGCCGCTAGGTTAAGGGTTAAGGGTATTAAGAGAGCGCTTATAACCTCGCCCGCGGTACTAGTAAAAGGCCCGGATTAATTTACAGGCCGTGTTATACGTATATCTCGCGAGAGCTTTAAAGATACGTTTTTTAAGCGAATTAAGCTATAGCTAAGAGCGCTGCGTATATAGGCTATATATATAGGCGCGGGCGGGCGTAGGCGGGCGCGCGAGTATTTAAAAGGTATAAGTACTTACTATATATAGGCGGTATAAATAAGCAGGGCGGGCTAGTATTAGTATATATCTTTAAAATAAGGCGTAAGTATAAATAGAGATATATATAAGTATAAATAGTAATACTTTATAAAAAACGACTTATAAGTTAATAGTTAGCACGCTTAATTTATAAGCGTTAAAGTAAAGGGATTATAATAACTTAAGAGATCTTAGATTAATAAAGTTAAAGCGCTTTATATAATTTAGTATTAAGGATTATAGTTAAAACTATAATTTAAAGATAGTCGTAATAGGTATATATAGCTACTTACTTTTACCTTTTTTTAATAAATAGCTTTTTAGCTTTAAATATAATAACTATTACGATTTTATCTTTAATCTTAATTACTTAGTAATAGTTTATAGTGTAAAACTTAAACTAATAATTTATAAATCTTACTTATTAACTTTAATAACACTTAGGTATATCTGCTAATATAAACTACAATAAGTTTATCTCTTAAGAATAAATACCTTAAATGCCTTATTATATTAATTATTATACTTTCTTATAAAAGGTTTATTATTCTTTTTAACTAAATAACTATAGTTTTTTCTTTATATAAAAGGTTTTACTATAATTAGATATTTTCTTTTTATATATATTTAAGAGGTGTTTCTTATATAAATACTTTTTCTCTTTTTATTAAGGTTTTATAAAATAATAATACGTTTTCTTCTTTTAGAAGGTTTTCTTATTATTAAAAAAAGCTATCTTATAATATATAAATTCTACTATATTGTATTAAAATAAATACGTCTAGTTCTAATATATAGTAAAAGATATATAAATTTAACATTAAAAGAGATAGTAAAGAAGTAAAGTCTGAATACTAGCTTATCTTAAAAATAAATAAATATCTTACTAAATCCTATTATATACATTAGCGGGAATTTCATATACAGAATATCCTACTAAAATTTAAAAGCTTTCTATACGCTAATAAAAGACGAATATAAACTTAGTACTAGTAAAGCAGAAACGGAAAAGTTTACTTTATAGCCCGGAGAGAAATAATAATAATACGGCGGACTAAAATAACTATTATACGCGGGAACAGCATAATAATAATCTGGCTAATATATCTCCGCGCCTATAAAAGACTCTTTTTTATTTTATTTTTCTAGCTTTAACTTAGACCTTTAAGTAATTTAAATTTACTTTTCTTACTACTTTTTTCCTACTTATACCTTAGTGCCTTCCTCTTACTTTCTACTCTTAGTATAGCTATTAAATCTACGAGCTTAGCTTATAGCTTTATAAGCGGAACTAAGCTTAAGTATAAAGTTATAATAATCGGGAGAAATATAAAATACTACTAAAAGAAAATGCTAGTAAATCCCTAGTAAATATAAAGCTCTTAGCCGCTTTAATAACTACTATATAACCGCTATAGCATTAAGCGCTAATAACTATACTTATGTTACTCGGCTTTTAGCTATAGTAAAAGCCGCGAAACGCTTTATCCGTGCTTTTTACTTAATATATAAAAAATAACCCGATTTATATTAACTTTGCTTAAGAGGTTTAAGCGGCTACTATAGCTAAAAGCGGCGCTTATCTTCTTTTAAAGGTAGTAAATTAAATTATATATTTATATAAAGATGTAAATACTATACTAACGGAAAATATGCTTAAGCCGATAAATATTAATAAGAAAAAATAAGTAAACTATATCTTCTTTATTTATAAAAACTAGCTCCTTTTACCTTAGGTATAGGTTTTATGCTTATTAAAGATATACTTATTATTATAGTAAAGCTTCTTAAACCTATAATCTTATTAAATAATTACATCGATTTATATACGCTTAAAATATAATTTATAAAAGAAAAGGCTAACTAATTAGCTTAAGATATATATTTATAAAAGAGCTAATTGCTATTATATATTATAAGATTTTCTTTAACGCCTTTTTAACATTATAATCAACTTTACTTAGATTAAGCCGCTAGCTAATATTAAATCAACTATTATTAAGAGATAAGCGGAATTCGGTATTTATATAGTTAAAACTTAAGATAAGCAGTTTACTATAAAAGCTATATATATAAACGTAGAAATTACTTATAAACTTAATATAAGCTTATTATTTAGTTAATCTTAAAGTACTTAATACTAAGTTAATATTATAAGCGTAATAAAATATATTATTATTAAAGCTTATAGTAAACCTAAGGTTAATATGCTAATAACTTAATAAAAGCTTTATATAGAATATAATATCTTACGCGCAGCTAATATACTTATTACGATTATTATAATATAAAGCCTACTTATTATAATGTAAAGAATCTTTATAATATAAAGCTTTATAAATCTTTTAATAAAAATAAGCTTATTTATAATGTTTTTACTAAAAACTAGCTGCTTATTATAGTAAATACTAGCAACTACTTAGTATAGCTTTACTAAAGCTAATATATTAATATTATAGTTAATTTATATAACTAAGTATAGTTTATAAATATCTGTTTAATAGTACTTATTTATACTAGGCCTTAAGCTACTATAAACGATTTAAATAATACCCTTACTATTAATAGCTTAAATAACTTAAATAAGGCGGTTTAACTTATTAATAAACCCTTATTATAAAACTTTAAGCTTAATTCTTACTTTAAGCTAAGTATTAAATAAGAGATATTACTTTTAAAAGTTAAGTTTTAAAAAAGGGAAAATATATAATCTAGACTTAGAGCGTACTTACTTTATTTATAAGCTTACTTATTATTCCCCGTTATTATAAAAAGGCTAAGGTATTATTTAAGTTTATTTTTACTATTATATAAAAATACTTTTTGTTAATAATTAGTATTAAACTAAGCTAGCTTAATAAGTATATTTCCTTAAAAAAGGACTATAACTTTTTAAGTTTGATATATAACGTACTTTATTAAAGAAGTAAGATAAAATAAATTATTAAGGCTATTCTATTCTCTTTATTAGTATTTATAATTTAAAAATAAAGGTTAGGGAGCAAATAGGTATAAAAGAGAGCAGACATAGAGCTATAAGGAAGGGGATTATAAAGATGTAAAGAGTGTGCGAAAAGGTAAAGAAATAAGTAAGATGTGTATGTATAAGATTAATAATCTATTTAAAGTAAAGGAGGGACTAAGGCCTCCTTATATAGACAATTCCTAAGCTATAAGTAACTTAGGTAATTTAGAAAAGAGCCCCCTATTTAGCGTAGTTATATATAGTAGGCTAATAGCTATTATTATGTTAATGTTATATTTATAAGCCTAGGGATTAATTCCGCAAGGAATTTAAGGTGGCGTAGCAACTTAGCACAGATTATATATATAGTCTCTATACACACCTCTTCTTAATCTGCTTTTATCTTGCTTATATATACGTGGAATAATAAAATAAAAGTAATATAGTGTGTATAATTATATAGCGGATTCAATGTATATTTTAGCGTCTTTATATTGCGTGTTATTTATACTATATTAAGCATATAAGCTGCTAAAGAGTATATTTTACTCTTTTATAGCCTCCCTTAAAGGGTACTTATAGTATATAAGTGCGCTTTAGATATACTAACTAAAGTAAAGTAAAATCCCTGTAAAATAAGGAAAAGATTCTTTGTTTATAGCTTAAGAAAACCGATTGTTTATAGGGAAAAACCTAAAGCTTTTTATCTTTCTTAAAGGGAAAAGCTTATTATTATTTAAGTAAAACCTCTTTATTTTATTATTTAAGGAAAACCTTTATATAGGTAAAAAACCTTAAGTTATATAGAGGAAAGCTAAAGAAAGCAAGGAATAGCTAAAAACCTCTATTATAAGAATTTATATTATAACTTCTTTAATTTTTTATAAACTTCGGAATTTATTAAATAGTAAAAAACCTAATTCCTTAGTAAATATATCTGCTATATTATCTTTAGGTTTTATATAATAGACCTCTATTTTCTTTTCTTTAAAGATTTAACGTATTAAATTATATACTAAGTCTATATGTTCTCTTAGCTTATATAATTTAGGATTTATTACTATTTTTAAAGTAGATAAATTATCTATAAATTTTATAAGGACTTAATCTTTAAGTATATTTATAGATATTCTTTTTACTATAGTATTAAAATAGCTATATAAATTTAAAGCCTCTTTATTAGCCTCCTTAAAGCTTCTATATTCGGCCTTGTATATAAAGAGTACTATAGATTTTTGTTTTTAGTAAGCTTAGCTTATAAGGTTATTATTTATAAAGAAATAGTTTCTAAAGACCGACTTACGGTTTATAAGATCGCTAGCTTAATTAGCATTTGTATAGGCTTTGAAAAATCGTATTTTAAATGCTATATTATAGTTATAGTATATGCCTAGGATAGAATATTTATTAAGATATTTCTAGATCGTATTAAGTGCTTTAAAATGTGGAATCTTTAAAGTAAGAGCAAATCTAGTATATAATATTCCTGCGTATAGTATATCTAGCCTTAAAAATAATACTAAAAATAATAGTAAGCCTATTTCTCTTTAATATAATAAGATACCTTCTTTTATAGCTATATAGTCTTCTATTTGTTTTAATTTAACTCACCTTATAGTAGGAGTTTTTAAGGTTCTTCTATTTTATTTATTAAATTCCTTTATCTTACTAAGCGTATGTTTTTCCTAGGATATATATATATTTCTTTTCGCTTTATTTATAGTTATAGGTTTTCCTAAGAAATGTTTTACTTCGCCTAAAGATTAAATCTTTAGGACCTTCCTTATTTTATTAATTATATAAATTATAAAATTATCTAAAGGCTTAAAGAAGAAAAGATCGTCTACGTAAACTAATATAGCTATATGTAGCTTATTGTTTATAAATACCCCTTTATTTATAAATAAGTAGGAAAATCCTTGCTCGCTTAAGACCTTAAATAATTAATTACACTAAAGCATCGGACTTAATTTAAGATTATATTAAGTTTTCTTTAACTTTATAACTAGCCTTTTATCTTTATTATATAACTTATTAGTTTTATTCTTATACTTATAATATAGTCTTTATAACCTTATAGTATATTTATATATATTTTTATATCTATATCTACATATATAAATACATTCTTTGTTTTATATTATAGTATTAACTAATTATTAGTTATAGCTAGTATTAATAAGAGTTTAGTAAACTTAGGTCTAGCGGTTATAAAAAAGGTTTCGGTATAGTCTAAGCCGTATATTTACTTATAGCCTTATGTTCTAAAACGACCTTTATACTTAGTTATATTATTTTTATTATACTTCTTTATTTTACAAACCTATCGGCCCTTTAAAGCCTCCTTATTACTAAGAAGCTCTTATATTTCCTAAGTATCTAGACTTATAAGTTTGTTTAGTTTAGCTAGCATAGCTTTATCTTAGTCTTTTGCTTGCGGACTATTTATAGCCTGCTTATATATAGTAGGTTTTATAGGATCTTTATTTTCTTTTATAATAAAAAGAATATGTTTATATTGTTTTTATTTATTATAATATTCTATATAGGGTATTCTATAGAATCTTTATAGTATTTAGTAAGCTTTTTAAGTATTTCTACTCAAGATTTTTAATCCTTTTCCTAAGTATTTTTATCGCTAGTATTATTATTACTAGTATTATTATCTTTATTACTAGTATCTATATTATTAGTATTTATATTATGAGTATTTATATTACTTTTATATATACTACTAGTATTTATATTACTAGTATTATTACTATTATTATTCTTACTATTAATATTATTAATATTACTAGTACTATTATTTCTAGTATTATAGTTATTTAGCAGCTTATTTAAAAAAGGCATATTATTAAAATTAGTATATTCTTCTTTATATAGGAAGATATTCTCTAGCATAGTTATATCTTTAGAAATTATTACATTTCGTTTAGAAAGGTTATATATTTTATAAGCGGTATCTTTATACGTTATTATTACCCCTTTATAAGCTCTAGGCTCTAGTTTATTATTAAGGGTTCTATTCTTATAAAAGATAGTTCTTCCGAATACCTTTATTTTATCTAAGTCTTCTAAACTTAAAGCTATATTATCCTTCTTTTTTATAAGGGATATAAAGCTTAAAGCAAAATGCGGGGACCTATTATATATATCTATAGGTGCTAAAACAGTCTTACCTTAAAGGTACTTTAGTAAATTAAAGGTAAAAAGCATAGCCTAGACTTTATTAAGTATAGTTCTATTTATTTTTTCTATTTTACCGTTAAAATAAGGGATATATAGAAGACTTATATTATATATTAAGCCGTGATTTGGGCAATATAGTTTTTTATTATATTTAAATTCTCTTAAATTATTAAAAAAAACCTTTTAAGTAGTCTTATTTCTATTATTTTCTAATTCCTGCTTATATTCTAAGAATTTAGGCAGACATTCCGCCTTACCTTTTATAAGAGATATTCTTAGATATCTAGTTATAGCATTTAAAAAGGATATAAAGTATGTATATATATTATAAGTAGGGGCTTTTGTAAGGCCTTAAATATTAGTATAGATTTTATCTAAAAAGAGGTATTTCTCTTTAAATAAAGTCTTTTTCTTTTTATCTATCTATTTAGCTTTTATATAAGCTTCGCATTGCTTTATCTTTATTATATTAGTTTTATTTATATTTATATTAAAATACATTTTTCTTAAGTATCTATATAGTAATTTATAGTTTATATATCTTAGTCTTTTATGCTAAAGAAGTATATTTATAGTCTTTGTTTTTTCTATAGACTTTTTATCTTTATTTATAAGGTTATTGTTTATAGGTATATTGTCTATAGGTATATTGTTTATAGGTAAATTATTTATATGTATATTGTTTATAGGTGTATTTGTTAAAGATGTATTGTTTATAAGTATATCGTTTATAGATATATTGTTTATAGTTGTATTGTTTATAGAGCTTTTTATATTATATATTTTATTATAAACTTAAAAGCAGGTCTTTATAACTATAAGAATATAATATAGTCTGTTATTAATAAAGCCTTATATAAGTATATTGACCTCTTTATCTAAGAGAGTTATATTATCTTTACTTATTAAAGTAAAGGTGTTAAAAAGAGATAATAAACTTATTATATTAATACTAATTAAAGGTATATATAGCAGTTCTTTCATATATAGCGTATAGTAGTATTAATAAATTTAGAATATAAATTTCGTACGCCTTGAACTATAATAAAAGACGCTTTTCCTAAGGTAATTGTTATATATATATATTATTTTAAGAAGAAAGAAGTAATTTATTATAGACTATATACTTAAAAGCTCCTATATTAAAGATAAGGTTATCTATATTCTCTTTTTCTGTTTTTATATTATTTTTATCTACCTTAAAAATCACCTAAGAAAAAAAAAATAAAAGAAAGAAGAGGCTTTAAAGGACCTATAATATTTCTTATATTAGCTTTCTTTTTATCTTTTGAAGAGGTATATAAAAGAGGTGTATATAAAAGGGGTATAGTAAATATAAAGAGAATAGAGGTTATAGAAAGTATAAAGGGTATAGAAGGTATAAAGGGTATAGAGGGTATAAAGGGTATAGAGGGTATAAAAGGTATAGAGGGTTAAAGAAGAGGGTTATTTACTTAAGCTAAGGAGTTAGAAATATAAAGTATTTCTTTAAATAGAGAGGACTTTTTAAAGGAGGAAACGCGTCTTTTTTTCGGCTTTTAACTACCTATTTTCTAGTAAATAAAACTCTCTTTTAAGAAGACTCTTTTTAAGAGGGTATAGGCATAAAACGCCTATTATTCTTATTAAAATAGTCTTAAAAAGGTTTAATTAAAAGGGGCCTTTTATATAAGGAAGAAAAGAAAAAAGCTTTTAGTTTAAAAAGTATTGCTTTTACCTTATTTTTATTGCCCTTAAGCTAAAAATAGTCTTTTATAGTATAGCTCTTTTTCTTATAATTCTTATAAAAAACGGGGTTTTTACTATATAAAAAGAATAACTAATTAAAAAAGGGACCTTTAAAAGCTTTAATCCTTTTAAACTTATCGATTAACTAAGAAGAAAGTAATTTTAAAGTATAGGCTTAAGCGTTATCTCGAAAAGCTAAAAAGAAATATTAGTTATAAAGTTAAAATATAAGCTATTTAAGCATTTTAAAATCTAGGTAATAATTACGACCTTAGGGATTTGAATTTTTCGTGTATTTAGCTTGTTAAAAAGCTTCTTTATCTTATTAAGATATACTTTAATAAAAGTAGAGGTTTAAAGAGTAATATTAAATAGTTTCTTTATAAGAAAAAGATTTAAAGTAAAACTTACTAAGTTATAAAGGGGGTTTAAAGCTTCTTAAGCTAAGTTTATAGCTATATAGTGCTTTATTAAAGAAAGAGGACTATCTTTAACTATAAGACGTAAAAGAGTAAGGATTTCTGCGGATTTAGTATATAAATCTTTAGAGATAGCTTTAGCGGCATTCTCTTGGATAAAAACGGATTCTATTTAGAGTAACTAAGAGGATTAATTCGAAGAACCTTTTAGCTTTCTACATTAATAGTCGTCCTTAGTAGCTATATTTCTTATAGAATTTCTTTAAAGGTATTTCGGTATAAAGGTCGATTTAAAAAAGAGGAGTACGAAAAATAAATTAAAGGGATATCGGTTAAAGGATATAATAAAAAGGGTCCGAAAAATATCGAGAAGATTGTATTAATACGTGCGTTGCGTTTTATGTAGAGTTAAAATTTATTAGAGGTTTATTTACTAGTTTTTAGTTGCTAATAGCCGATAAAGAATTAAGGAGTATAGGGTAGAGATTGAAAAAAGAATAAAGGACTTTATATAAAGTAAGTAAAAAACTAAAAAAACTATTAAAAAGCGCGTCTTTCGTTTTATAAAGAAAGATTTTTTAGAGGTTCATTACATTTAATATAGTCTTAAAAATATAGTTATAAAAACATAAGGTATAAAACGGAGGAGGAGAGAGGGAAAACGAAGCAAACGAGTCCGATACAATATCGGGAGAATTTCGAAGAAAATATACTTCGTAAGCACAATTATATAGGAAGTAGGAAAGAGTTTTGCCAAAATATCCCGATTACGTAATAGTCGGAAAAACGTCGGTAGGAGTTAGGGGTAAGTCCGGCTTAAAAGGAAGCCCGGCTTATAACTAATTTAGGAGCAAATAGGTATAGAAGAGGGTAAGTATATAGCTATAAGTAAGGGGATTATAGAAATGCGAAGAGTATAAAGAAAGGTAAAGAAATAGGTAAGACATGTATATATAAGGTTAATAAACTATTTAAGGTAAAGGGGGGACTAAGGCCTCTTTATATAGATAATTCCTAAGCTACAAGTAACTAAAGTAATTTAGAAAAGAGCCCCTTATTTAGCGTAGTTATATATAGTAAGCTAATAGCTATTATTAAGTTAGTATTAAATTTGAAAGCCTAAGAATTAATTATAGAAGGAATATAAGGTAGCGTAGTAACTTAGCACGAATTATATATATAGTCTCTATATACACCTCTTCTTAATTTACTTATACCTTACTTATGTAGACGTAAAATAATAAAAGGAAATGTTTATAGTATATAAAACTATATAGCGGATTGAAAATCTATTTTAGCGTATTTATATCGTATGTTATTTATGCTATATTTAGCTTATAGGCTGCAGGAGAGTATATTTTCCTCCTTTATAGTATAGTAAACGCACAATTACTTTTTTATTAACTCTTAGTTTACTAAAAATACTAAAAAAGGTTTATAATTATAAGCTTTTACGGGCTAAAAGATCGCTTATAATACTTATAGGCTTTAAGAACTCCTTCGTCTTTATTTAAAGGTTTATTAATAACGTTCTTTATAAATACTAAAAATACGCGGCGGCTTATATTAATAATATTATTATCTTCTTTAATATAGCTAAAGAATACCTTAAATACTTAGAGGTAGTATTCCGCGCTTTTTATAACCGCAATATTACCTTATTTAGACTAAAGTCCCTTTAGTATACCTATTTATATAACTCTTAATATTTAAGGTAAACGCTATTAGCTAAATAAATATAAATAAACGCGTATAAACCTTTTAGGATATCGCGTTCTTAAAGACTTTTTAATAGCTTAAGAAATAAATCGGCCTTACCGGGTAGCTATATAATTTAGTCTTATATTTTAATAAGGAAGTTAACGTCTTATAAAAACAAAAAACGGAGCTACTTTAAGTAAGACGGGAAGAAAAAGCCCCTTTAAAAGGCTAAGAATAAGCATAATATACTATAAAAGCCGCTTTTAAGCCCTCTTTAAAAGAAAAGGAGGCCTTTAAAAGTTTTATTTAAAAACTTACTATACCTTAAACAATTTACTACTTTAACCCCTCTTAATAACTATTTATTTAAATTAATATATCTTTAGAATATAAAGTAGCGGCTATAACCTTTTACTTAAAGAAAGGCATAAAATAGGATAAAAAGTCTTTATTAGCTTAGACTAAGGTCTAGCTTATTATTTACTTAAGCCGCGCTTTTTAAATCGGAGAGTCTTAATACTAGCTTATAAAGCTTAAAATAGTTAGTTGAATCTAAGCGGTTTATAAGCCACGCACTATTATACTATCCGTAAAAACGCTATAAGTAGTTATCTTTACTAACTACGTAAATACTTATAAAATTATATACCGAAAATCCTTTTTATTTATTAATATAAAATTAAATAATAAGCTAGTCCTCGCCTTTTACTACTTAAGCTAATTCCCGCTTAAGGTATACTATATCTAAAACATGAAAAACGTTATACTAAACACTTTTTTATATTTATTATATTAAGACGATAAGCTAGTATTCTTAAATTAAAAAGGGGAATTAAAATATATTTAAGAAAATAAAATAATAGACTGCGTATTCTTTTATATTAAGGTTTTAATTAAATTACTATTCTGCTAAAATAAAATTAATAAATATAGGGAGGATATATAATAAGTAACGATTATTATATAGCTTAGTAATAAAGACGGTATTCTTAAACTCTTATTCTTTTAGTTATAAAGGTTATTATACTTTATAAAGAATAACAAACACTAAAAACTATATATCTTTAAGACTTATGCTAAGGAAATCGTTAAAAGCGCCTATACTAAATATTTTTATAATAGCTAAACTTATATATAGTAAGCTTTATTTAAGAGCTTCTTAATTTTATAACTTAATAGATATATAGATAAAGTCGTAGATAGCTATAACGCTTATTACTTTAACTAAACTAATTAAAGTAAGACGTTAAAGTAGCTTATCTTAATTTAAAGCTTACCGGTTTTATACTATATAATAATAATAAACTTTCTTATTAAGCTTTTAATAGTCTAAGCTAAATAATCCTTATAAAATAATCTTAAAAAGAACTTTTTTAATACTTTATTAACTAAAACTAATAAATACTTAAAGATATATCTCCTTATTTTAAGCAATAACTTGTTTATATTAAAAGACTAAGTATAAGCCTTATATACTAAGTTACTTAATACTAACTAAGGGATTTTAAAAGGGATAATCTTTAACTAAGATATAAAGTTTAATTAAGTATTTTAGCGGACTTTATAGTTAGTCTTTAAATGCAAGTTTTTTATATTTACTAATTAGGACTTTTAAATTAATAGCTTATTAAAAGGGCGAAACTAAACTATAAAAATCACGCTATGATTTTTTTACGCTAATTTCTAAAACTTATACTAAACTAATATATAAATAGCTTTTTAGTTAAGCCTTAATAATATCTTTTTTAGTAATTTATATAGCTTAAAGTAACCTTATTATAAGAATAAAAAGATATAATAGTCTTAAGTTTTTTTATAATTACTTATATCTATAAAACTAAGAAGTCTTATAAAAAGAAGCTAAGTTAGCTATTACTTATACTTAAGCCGCTATAAAGAATAGATATAATAAAAAATACCGCTTATTAGAATTTAAGCCTAGCGATTAAGTTTAGCTATAGCTTAGTAAAGGTTATTATATTACGGATAGTAAACGAGCAAAACTTAAAAAAAGATATACTAAGCTGTTTAAAGTTACCGCTAAAGTAAAATAGCTAATATACTAATTAAATATAAAAAGGTCCTTTAATATCTATTTAGTTATTTTAATAGTATAACTATAGCTAGTAAATAGGCTAGCTACGCGCTTAAAGCTAGTTTAAAATAAAAGGACGGTTTACTAAAATAAAAATAAAATTTAAACGAATGCTATAAAGTCGTATAATAAAAAAACGCGGCGGAAAACTATAAAAGGAGTTTCTTACAATATAAAAAAGCTAGCTAAGTAGCTATAACTTATAAGTAAACGAAAAAGCGGTCTTTTTACTAAAATTTATAAAGGCCTTTAAAAAGGCATAAAAAGAGCTAGCTACTTTAGTAGTTTAGATAAAAGTATAAAAAACGGCTTTTATAACTTAAGATAAAACTTTTTAGCTAAGAGAATAAAGCGGTTAAGCCAAAGTATAAGGCTTAAAAGCTATTATAAGTTATAAAAAACTATAACTTACAACGCTTAAAGTATTAAGTTATTTATATAATAATACGCCGCTATTTACATTAAGTAATAAGGCCTTTTTAGCTTTATAGTATACTTATTAAAATTCTTTCCGCTACTTAACCTTTCTCCTTTTCCTTTTGCCTTTTATAACTATACTTTTTTTAGCCGCCGGCTATAGCCCGCCGCACCTTACTTACTCCTATATATATAGCCTTTTTTACTTTAAGTTTATAATCCTTATACTTCCGTTTTAAGTCCTTTTATTATTTAACGTCTTTTATAGCTAAGACTAGCTATTTTAAAACTACCTTTTTAGCCCGCTTTTATATAAGCCTTTATGCTTTTAATATAAAGGATATAAGCAGGCGCTTAAGCTATATAAAAACGAGGCGGCTATACTTTATAGCCTTAAGTCTTTTAGTAAAAGCTAAAACCTTTAAGTTTAAGCCTTTATATAAACTTATACTACTTTTTATAGCCGCGCTTAAGCTAATAAGCTTAACTTAATTACGGTACTATAAAGGATAGCTTATACTAATTTCTTTAAACGCTTAACTTAAACGACTTACTCTTTAGCTTTATACCGCTATATAGTTTAAACGGCCGCTTTTAAAACAAGTTAGCTATACCTTTTACTTAGCTCTTATAACTTAAAAGCCCCCGCCGCCTATATATTTTCTTAAGCGTAGCTAAAAACCTTTACTAATAAAATAACTAGCTAATACTTAATGCTTTTAAGCTAGCTAACCTTACTATAGTCTTAAGATTTATAGTAGCTATTATAGTTAATAAAAACCCGCTTTAGCTAAACGATTAAAATAATATCCGTACTATCCTTAAATATATATTTAAAGCTTAGCTTAATAAGTTTATATCTAGGTTTAAAATAGCGTCTTAAGCTATTATAGTAAAAGCTCTATCTCGCTTTATATATAGTCTAGCCCGCGTTATAAAGTCCCCTTCTTAGCTTATAGCTATTAAAAGCTTTAAAGACCTTTTTAGTCTTACTTAGCGTACGCTCTTTTATTTAGCTACTACGCTTAGCCCGGTTATATAAAGGTATATAAGCGCTTAATAATAGTCTATCCGCCGCCCCTTTTTAATTAAAGTAGAAAGTAATAACTAAGCTTATAATATATTTTGCCGCTTAATTTTATAAAAGCTATTAGTAGTAATTAATATAATCCTTAATAGACTTAGCTTTATAAAACTATATAATAGCGATAAGATTATAAGAATTAGGAGTTTCCGCTAATATATAATCTAGGCTAAGTTCTACTTATAGGCCCGCAACGAATTTAAGCGCGACTTAAGTTTATCTTTAGCGATAAAGTTCGTAAGGTTTAATATCTGCTTTATTAGCTATATTAACGATATGTTTTATATTCTTACTTTTAAGGCCTTTTTTATAAAGAGGTTCTTCTTTATTATTAAATATATCTGAAACCTTAAAAGTGAGGAGTTAAGTATTAAAGCTATTAAAGACTTTATTACCCGCTTTTATGCGGGATTATAGATATTTAATAGCTTAATATTAACTATTTTTATTACTATTAGCGGAACGACTTAGCCTTACTTTAATACCTTATTAGTAGCTAAATATATATTAGTTAGCGGAAAGGTATAGGTAATAGCGCTATATAGAAAGGAAAATAAGTTAGAAAGTCCGGCGATAAAAGGCAAGGGATAGCTATAATAGTCATAGTAGGTAGGATATAATATCTAGCTTATAAGCGGCCTTTAAAGCTAGGAAGTAATATAAAGAGATTAGCGGGGGATTAAAAACAATATAAATAGTAAGTAAGATAATAATATAAGATAAGGCCCGGATAAGCTAGTCTTTTATAACGTATCCTACTATTAAAAAACAAATATTCCTTAGCGCGAAGACTCCTTACTATTTAATAAACGCCCGGATATATATTTAAAGAAAGGTTAAAACCTTATTACTAACTTTAGCTAAATATACAAATCGCCTTAATAAAAACAAAAACGTATAGCTAAATAAGTAAGAAAGACTTATAATAAAGACGTTTACTTACTATCTTAAGCTACTTAACCGCTACTAGCCGGATAGTCCGAAAAACTAAAAAAGAATAAGGATAGTATACTATAAAAGGAGCGTAAAAACGCTTTTATAAAGCTATTACTTAGCGCCCCCTTTACTTTATTTTTACTTTAAACCGATAAGGATATTACCTTTTCTTTTTTACTTAAAAGTGTTATTATAGAATTTAAATAGCTACGCTTAAACTCTTTACTTAACTTTTAAGGAGCTTTATAAAACCTCGCGGCAGGAATACTTAACGCACGCGCTATAAATGCTTACTTAAAGAGATATAATAAATATTACCGCTTAGACCTTATTAAAGTTTTAAAGATAAAACTACAAATACTTAAAAGCTTATTTAATTATAGTTTATAATATTTTTAACTATAAAAAACACTATAAAAACTATTAAACGGATTCCGCTAGTATTTTTAAAGGATATTAAAGAGTTTTTATAGGATATTTTAACTATAGCTTAGCTTATTTTTAACTATAAAAGCACCTTAAAAGATATAAGATAGACTTTACTATAATTTAAATCGATATTTAAAAATATTTAAATAGTAAAAAGCTTATCTTTTTCTTTAAAGTATAGCTAGCTACTTTATACTTAGTTCTTAAAGCTAATTTTAAAAATTTCTAACTATACTATCTTACTATTTATTATTAGTACGTAAATAAACTATAAATATTCTTATAAAATTACTTTATAAACTAAGTATAAGCTTAGTTAAAAGTATTATAAACTATAATTAAGGAAATCCTTTAAATATCTTTTAACAATTGCAATAAAGTTTATCTTATATCTTTTAAAGTACTTTTATAGTTTAACACGGGTTAAACTATAATTAAGATACCCCGCGGAAATCCTTTAATATCCTTTAAAGATACTCGCAAAATCCGCTTAGTAGTTTTTATAGTATCTTTTATAATTAAAAACGTTAGAAACTATACTTAAATAAGCTCTTAAGCCTTTATAGTTTTATTTTAAAACCCTTAGTAGGGTTTTACTAGTAATATCCGTTATATCTCCTTAAGCAAGCTTTTATAATACGTGCTTTAAGCGTTTCTTTTCGCGGGGTGTTATAAAGCTCTTTAAAAGTAAAGTAAAAAGTTTAGGCATAGCTATTTAAATTTTATAATTACTCCTTTACGTAAGAAAAAAAAGCTAATATCTTTATTAGTTTAAAGAAGAAATAAAGTAAAGGGGGCGCTAAGTAATTGCTTTATAGTAGCGTCTTTACGCTTTATTAATAGTATACTATCCTTATCTTTTTATTAGGTTATTTAGTTTATTTAGCTAATAGTAGTTAAATAGCTTAAGATAGTAAGTAAGGGGCTTTATTATAAATCTTTACTACTAATTTAGTTATACGTCTTCGTTTTATTAAGGCGACTAGTATATCTAGTTAAAATTAATAATAAGGTTTTTAACTTTTTATTAAGCGTGCGTTTAAGTATTTATTTAGTAGTAAGAAGTCTCCGTCTTAAGTAATATTTGTTTTTTCTAGCGAAATATATTATAAAAGACTAGCTTTATTTAAGCTTCATTTTATATTCTTTTCGTACTAATGTTTTACGCTCTTTTTTATTCTTTATTAAGTTTTCTATACTACTTACTATCTTTATAGGCCGCTTAAAAGCGAAATAATATATCTTCCTTTTTACTGCTATTATAGCTATCCCCCGCCTCCTATTACTAAGCTTTTTAACTTATTGTCTTTTTTATATAGCGATATAACCTACGCTTTTTTACTAACTAATACGCGTTTAGCTTCTAAAAAGGTATTAAAAGAAGGATAAGCCGTCTTATTAATATTTATAAGTATAGTTAGTATTAAAGTATTAAATATCTATATTCCCGCTTAAAAGCAGGTAAAAAAGTCCTTAATAGCCTTAATACTTAACTCCTTACTTTTTAAGATTTAAACGTGTTTAATAATCTTAAAGAACCTTTTTATAAAAGGCGCCTTAAAAATAAGAAAAAAAAAGCGTAGTTAGTATAGTTAATAAAGCGGATATTAAAGCCTAGGAATTTTATTACTAAAGTTAAAGTTAAGTTACGTTTAGACTTTTTATAAGTCTATAAGTAAAACTTAGCGTAGTTTATAACTAGGCGGAATCTCTTAATTATTATAATGTTATTATTAAAATAGGAGCTTATAAAGCTAAGCCTATTAAGGATCGTATTAGTTATTCTTAGTAGCTTTTATAAAATTAAGCGGCGGAATATATCGCGAGGCTAATTATTACTATCTCTTTTAGTTAAAGAAGGATAGCGGATAGATTATAGAATAGCGCTTATACGCTTTTATATAGCTAGGCTAAGTATAGCGGTAAGGGGAAAGAGCGTTTACTAAGCGGAATTAAATAGGTCCTTAAGGCTTATAGCGGCTATAAGTTAAGAGGGGGACTTTAAAGCGCGGGCTAGACTATATATAAAGCGAGATACGGTTTTAGCTATAATAGCTTAAAACGCTGCTATAAACCCGGCTATAAACTAGTTAAGCTAAGCCTTAAATATATAATTAAAGATAGTATAGATATTGTTTTAGTTATTTAGTTAAAGTAAGTTCCTACGAATTATAGTAGCTACTATAAATCTTAAGATTATAGCGAGGTTAGCTAACTTAAAGGCGTGAAGTATTAGCTAGTTATTTTATTAATAAAGATTTCCGGCTATACCTTTAAAAAATATAGGTAGTATGGGCTTTAAAATAAAAGGCGCTAAGTAAGAGGTATAGCTAAGTTGCTACGAAACCGGCTATTTAGACTATACTATAATATAAGGCCGGGGGGTAAGTCGTTAAAGTTAAGTATTTAAAGAGCGTAATATAAGGTATTGTTAATAATATTATAATTTAAGTTAAATCTATTAGCTTAAGCGCGGCTATAAAAAGCGGCGTAAGTCTATATAAAAGCTAAAACATAAAGGTTTTAACTTTTATTAAAGGACTTAAAGCTATAAAAAATAGCCGCCTTATTTTTATTAAGCTTAAGCGCCCGCTTATATCTTTTATATTAAAGGTATAAGGGCTTATAGGAAAGTAGGCTAAAGAAGTAGTTATAAAATAGCTAATCCTAGCTATAAATAACGTTTAACAATAAAAAGACTTAAAATAAAAGTATAAAGATTATAAGCTTAAGGTAAAGAAGGTTATATATATATAAGTAAGCGACATATAGTAAGCAAAGGCTAGCGGTATAAGGAAATATAGTTATAAAAGGAAAAATAAAGGGAGAGAGGGTAAGTAGCGGAAAGACTTTAATTAAGAATACTATAAAGCTAAAAAGGCTGTTATAAAACATAACATATAAGCGTCCTAGCTACTTATATATTAGTATATAAGATATAGGTATATAGATAATAATTAGCGTCCTAACCTTTTACTAAGGCTAGGGCGGGACCTTTTAATAGTATAGTATTATCGTACTATCTTATTATAGTAAATAGTAGTAATTCCTTTAGCGTAGGTTTAATCCCCGCGCGAGAAAGTAAACTTATAAGTCCGTATAAAAATAAGGCTCGCTTTAAGCACGTATAATAATATAAGCGTACGTAGCTTTTAGCTACTAGCTTAATAAACTAAAAAAGTCTTATCTTATAAATAACGAGGACGTTATTATCTTTCCTTTTAAAGCGGTAATTATTATAAAACGTAAGATATAAGCGTCCCGGCTACTTATATATTAGTATATAAAATATAAGTATAAAGACAATAATTAACGTCCCGACCCTTAACTAAGGCTAAGGCGAGACCTTTTCATAGTATAGTATTATCGTACTATCTCTTTATAGTTAAGGCTTTATTACTTAAAGTTAACGGTAGTATATTATTATTAAAATAACTAATTACTTTAAGCGCAGTAAGTTATAAATTCTTATGACTTATAGTAGCCTTTAAGTCTTATACTTAGGCTTAACTACTTAATTCTCTTTATTAAAAGGTTTTATATTAAGTTATAAAGGCCGCGCGCTATGCTTTTATCCGAACTACTTAAATAGCTAACTTTATTTATACTTTCTTAAAGGCTTTTACGATTTTTAGTAAGAAGACCGCTTTTTCGTTTACTTATAAGTTATAGCTGCTTAGCTAGCTTTTTTAAGCTATAAGAAACTCCTTCCTTAGCTTTCCGCCGCTTTTTTATATTATATAGCTTTATAAGATTTGTTTTACTTCTTACTTATTTAAGTAAGGTATCCTTTTATCTTAAACTAAGCTTAAGCGTATAGCTAGCTTATTAGCTAAGTATAGGTATACTACTAAAACGACTAAATAGATATTAAAGGACCTTTTTATATCTAACTAGTATATAAGCTATCTTACTTTAATAGTAACTTAAAATAGCTTAGTATATCTTTTTTAAAGTTTTATTAGTTTGCTATCTATAATATAATAACCTTTACTAAGCTATAACTAAACTTAATTACTAAGGTTATATTTTAATAGGCGGTGTTTCTTATCGTATTTATCTTTTATAGTAGCTTAAATATAAGCGATAGCTAACTTAGCTTCTTTTTATAAGACCTTTTAGTTTTATAAGTATAAGTAGTTATTAAAAAACTAAAGGCCGTTATTTATTTTTATCCTTATAATAAGCTTATTAAAAGCTATTTAAATTACTAAGAAAAAGGAATTATTAAGGCTAAACTAAAAGGCGATTAGCGTATTAGTTTAACGTAAGTTTAGGAAGATTAGCAGTAAATAATTATAGCGCTATTTTTATAGTTAAGTTTTGCCTTTTTAATAAGCCGTTGGTTTTAAGGTACTAAGCGGTAAATATAAAAGCTTCGATTTAAAGGCTTACTATAAGAGGGTGATTTTATTACCTTAATAAATTAGCTATTTTAATCCTTACTTAATTAGCTAAGTATAGGGGGGTGTATAAATTATATAAAAACCCGCATTAAATAGCCTAGCTTTAGCTCGTTATTTTAAAAGTTCTTACGCTCTTATACTATATCTATAACGTTATATACGGAACTAAGGAGGTTAGGGTGGCTAGATAAAACAAGGATCTGCTTAGACCTAAACTAACCTTAACTAACTTTAAATACGAATTGCCGTATAAAGAAAGGACATATAGCTATAGGGTAAAATGCTTTAAAATCAACATTCCCTAGGCTTTAAGACCGCCCGAAGGCTAGTCTAGATATGTTACTCCGTTCCCTTATATTTAGCTATAAAAAGCGAATCTCCCGCTACTAAATAGCTAGAGATTCTATAAGCACTTATATACTTAATTCTTTATTAATCAATTCTAGCTAAATCCTGTCTTATATAATATCGACTCCTTTATTACGTGCTATTACGTAATCTCCTAATTTCCTTATAATTTCGCTGCTGCTTTAACTTTTTATACTAACTATAAAGTCCGCTAAAATGCTAAAAGAAACTTTATATCCTAGTAAAAGATTATCCCTTTTAAAATCCCTTAATTAGCGCGAAGTAGCTTAGTATATAACGCTTATACTTAGTTTTTTAACTATAAACTAGTTATTACTTAAAATAAGAAGATATATCTTAAAGAATTTATAAGTTATAGTTAAAAAAGTATTAAAGAAGTTCCTTATAAGATCTTTTTATAAGAATTATTCGGCTTAAACTACTAAAAGCCTAGTAATAAAATTTATTGCTATTATATAGTATAAAACTAATAAGCTTTAAATTAAGATAAGCTACCTTAGCGTCTTACTTTAATTAGTTTAGTTATAGTAAAAAGTATTATAGCTATTTTTAACCTTATTTATATATTTACTAAGCTATAAAATTCAGAAGCTTTTAAATAGATCTTACTATATATTGGTATAGCTAGTATAAAAATATTTAGCGTACGCGTCTTTAACGATCTCCTTAGTATAAGTTTTAAGGATATATAGGTTTAAGCGTTTATTGTTTTTTATAAAGAATAGTAACCCTTATAATTAAAGAAATAAGAGTTTAAGGATATTATTCTTATTGCTAAGCTATAAAATAATCTTTACTTACTATATATCCTTTATAAATATATTAATTATTCTTTAGCGGAGCGGTAATTTAATTAATACTTTTATATAAAAGAATATATAGCTTATTATCTTATTTTCTTAAATACGTTTTAATTTCCTTTTTTAGTTAAGAGATACCGGTTTATCGTCTTAGTGCGGTAAACGTAAAAAAGCGTTTATTATAACGTTTTTAACACTTAAGATATAGCATACTTTAAGCGGGAATTAGCTTAAGTATAAAAAAGCAAGGACTAGCTTATCGTTAAATTTTATATTAAAAATAATTAGGATTTTTAGTATATAATTCTATAAGTACTTTTATAGTTAATAAAGATAACTACTTATAGCGTTTTTATAGTTAGTACTATAATATATAACTTATAAACTACTTATACTAAAATAGCTACTTTAAGCTTTATAAGCTAGTATTTAAGCTCTTTACTTTAAAAGGCGCGATTAAAATAAATAATAAGCTAGACTTTAGTTTAAGCTAATAACGTCTTTTTATCTTATTTTATACCTTCCTTTAAGTAAAAAGCTATAGCTACTACTTTATATTCTTAAGATATATCGATTAAAATAAATAGTTATTAAGTAGGTTAAAGTAGTAAATCGTATAAAGCTTAGTAGGTTTTTTAATTAAATTCGTAAAGGCTTTTTCTTTTTTTTAAAATAGGCTAAAAAGCGGCTTTTATAGTATATCGTACTTATTCTTAGTTATTTAAAAGTACTTCTTTTTTTAGTTTACTTAAAGTAGCTCTCTTTTTTGTTTTTATAAGATTTTAACCTTTTTAGTAAAATATAAGACTATATAGCGTAGCTACTTAATAAAGCCGATCTATTTCTTAAGCTATAAAAGGTTTTTTAAGAACGTAATATCCCTTAAAGCTTATACGTATTTATTTATATTTATTAAGCTAATAGCGTTTATTTTTAATCTAAGGAGCTATATAAATAAGTATGCTAAGAAGGACTTTAGTCTAAATAAGGTAATATTATAGTTATAAAAAGCGCGAAATACTGCCTTTAAGTGTTAAAGGTATTTTTTAGCTATATTAAAGTATGTAATAATATCGTTAATATAAGCCGTTGCGTATTGTTAGTATTTATAGAAGACGTTATTAATAAACCTTTAAATATAGATTAAGGAGTTCTTAAAGCCTATAAGTATTATTAGTAAGCGTTTTAGCCTATAATGGCTTATAACTATAAACCTTTCTTAGTAGTTTTAATAGACTAAGAACTAGTAAAAAAACAATTATACGTTTACTAAATTAATAAACTTCTTTCCTTAAAGGCGTTAAATTATATTGCTTTAAAGCGGCATTAAGTAAGCGTTTAAGGTAATAATAGCGTTAATCCCTTATAAATCTATAACTACTTCTGCCTTTTTCTTTTATTTACTATTTTCTATTTTATAAATACCGGCGCTATAAATAAAGTCGGCCTATAAACTTATTTTAATCGTCTTTATTTAGTTAGCTAGTTAAATATCGTATTTACTACCTTTTTATTCTTATAGCTTAATAAGTATAATCTTAATATAATTTATAGGTATTACTATCCTTTTATTAAGGGAATACGTATATATTAAAATTTATCTATATATATTGCTTCTTTATCTTTATAAAAGCGGGGAAACGATTGAAAGAAATTTTAGACCTTAAATACATAATCTAAGGCCTTCGCGTAAATTTTAATGCCCTTATTAATAGTAAGCTTAAGTAAGTCCTTAGTTTAGCTAATATTAAGCTTATATTTTATTATAAGATCTTTTTATAAGAAGTCTTTAGCGGGGTTTATTCTATTTAGGTTTTTTATAAAGACTTTCGCTAAGGGAGTAGTAGTATTAACTTCCTTATATAGCCGGAGCTATATATAAAGGTTTATAATTATCCTTACTTTTTAGCTTTAGCAAAGTATTAATAGCTCCTTAAAATAGTTTATCGCTATAAAGCTCTTATAATCCTATATTATTATCCGGGCGAGCTTAAGGTTATTTGTGAAGAATATTATATTACGCCTTAATAGCGGCGCTTAAACTTATATTAGTAAAGCGTAGCTAAAACTAGCTAAAATCCTTATAATAACTAAGTAAATTATATATCTATATATCGCTAGTCTTAGCCGGACTATCTTAACTTTAGCTTTAATTTTCTTTTAAGCTTTAATCTATAAAACTAAGATAAAGTTAATAAAGTTCTTTTAATAAAAAACTAAAAAATCTTAGCTAAATAATATATTAGCCGCTAAGCGTTTTACTATTTAAGCGCCGACCTTTACCTTTATAATTATAAGACTACTATGTAGCCTTTTTAGTATATATATAGTAAATTCTACTTATTTAATAATTGCCGTTTTTCTTACTTCTTAAATAAGACTTTATTAAAAGGAGTTTATAGTTACGTTTTAAAAAGTCTTTATTAAGTCGGCTTAAAAAAAGCTTTAGTCTACCTTAATATCTATATAAGCTTTAATGCTTATCTTAAGCCTTTCGTTTTTATAAACTAGTAATCGTATATAAGTAAATTATAACGGCTTATTTACGCTTAATAGTTAAACGTTAAAAGAAGCCTTAACTATTTAAACGCTTTATAGCTTTTAAATAACTACTTATTATACTAAGTTGCGTTTTTATATAGTAACGTTTTAGCTAAGGTTAAGGGGGTGTTTATCTTAAATATATTAGTAAATCTTATTCTTTAAGTAAAATACTTTACTATAAAATCTATATACTTTATTAGCTTTTTAAACTAAGTCTACTATAATAAAAATTGCAGTTTATTTTTATAAGGGTTATTAATATCCGTTAAAGCTCTTTTTATATTATACTTTTCGTTTTTTAAATAGTTATCGGTCTTTATTATAGTTTCCTTTTAGTTATAAAGTTTACTTAGTTTAGCCTTAGCGTTAATAAGTATATAGTTTTAAAAGTTCTTTTTCTTTTAAGCTAAAAGACCTTAACTTATATCCTTAGCTATTTAAAGGGGTTTTTCCTTTAACCTTAAAAGCGCTATAAGGATTATAGTATATCCGCTTTTACTAAGTAGTTTAAAAATATAACCTATAATCTTAATAAGCCCTTCCTAAATAGTTAAAGCGTCTTAAACTATCCTTTAAGTATATATAAGATATAGCTAGTAAGCCTTTACCTTTTTTTAGGTTAGACCTACTTCTTTTACGCTAATAAGTGCTTTTAAGATCCTTAAGTATATTTAACCTATAGATAAAAAGGAATTTCTTTATATTTATAAATTTATTTATTAATAACCTTATTTCCTATTTAATATTATAAGAATTCTTATAAATAAACGTTTTGCTTTTAATAAATTAATATAAATAAGTAGTTTAGCTAGTAAAGCACGGCCTTGGCTTTTTATTATAAGCAATATATTAATAACTTAAAGTTAGACCTTATTATTTTATTTTTAATAATAAAGTGCTCCTTATTAAGTGCTTATATTATTATATTTAAGTAGGTTTTAAATTATTTTTATAAAGCAAAGATCTATTAACTTAATTCAATACTAAGCTTAATAAGCTTCTCTTATTATAGTTTTAAGAGGTCTTTAAAATGCTATTTTACTATTCTTCCTTAAGGGAAAAAAGGCAATTAAATAGATAGTTTATCCGTATAAGCCTCGCCTTTATTAGTCTTTTAGCGGATAAAGTTAATAAAATAGATTACTTTTTAAAATATATTAGCTTTATTATCTTCTTAAACTTTATTAAACAATACTTTTAGCGGTTTTTATAAGTTAAATCTCCTTATATCCTCGGCTTATAGTTAAGATTTCTTTTAAGGCTTAGTAAGTATATCTTCTTTTTTTAATGCTTATAAGAGACTAAAGAATTATTTGTTTAATATTATCACTATTTTTATTAAAGGGCTTAAAGCTATACTTAGTCTTAATATCTACGCGCTAAGTATAAGTAAGTTAAGCTTATTAAAGATATCGCTTATTATATCTTTACTACTTATTATTAAGGTCTAAGTCTTAATACTTTCGCTAAGCGCTTAACCTTTTATTTTATATATATTTTAAAATCTAGTATACCGCGGGGCCTTAAGTATAAAAGGCTTATTTTTATAAATTAAAATTCTTAAAAATGCCTTAATTAATATAGCTATAACTAATTAAGAGAAAGAGTAATACTAAACTAAAAAACAACTATATATCCTTTAAAGCGGATTTTTAGTTAAGGCCTATAAACTAAACTTTATTAGTAGTACGTAGTAAAAAATATCCGCTTAGCTTATTATTTAAAAGAAAGAGTAGTTTTATTATAAGCTTAATTAAAAATATATTTACTAAGTAAAGGGCTAAAAGGTCTTAAAGTTAGCTTATCTTTACTTTTTTTATTGAAATAATAATCGATTTCTTTTAGTAGTATTAAATTTAGTTTACTTAGTTATATAGGTTTTATTATTTTATAGTTTATCCTTTGTTAATATTCTAAAAGCGGATTACCTTTTTAAAAGTAATAGTCTTAGCTTAGCTAAGTCGGACTTATTTTATATCCTATTTAGCTTTATAAGCTATCGTAGTATAATACCTTAAAAAAGGGTAAAGGGAATTATTAAACCGGTATACTTAATAAGCCGCGGTCTTTTCCGCTTTTATAGCCTACTTATCTTAAAGTATAGTTATAAGCATATTAAGGAAAAGGTATTTATTATTAAGGTTAAACTTAAAGGCTAATAAGAGCTTTTTACTAAAGAAAATATCGTTTAATATTTAACTTCTTATAAAATAAGGACTTAATTATATAATATAATTACTTTTAGCTTAGCGGATATTTAAAGGATTTCTGTTTACATAAGTAGGAATTATTACTATTTTCTACGCCTTATAGTATAAAGATAAGGGGATAAGGCGCCGATTAATTACTGGTAATTAAGGCCGGTACTATAAACTAATTACTACTAATTAATGCTAGTAATATAAACTAATTACTATTAGTTAAACTAATATAATAAACTAATTACTATATATAAACGTATATAAGGGTTTAAAAATAGTAAAAAGCTTTTTTTTTAAAGTATAGCTAGCTACTTTATACTTAGTTCTTTAAGCTAATTTAAAGAATCTTTAACTATATTATCTTATTGTTTATTATTAGTGCGTAAATAAACTATAAATATCCTTATTAAATTACTTTATAAACTTAGTATAAGCTTAGTTAGAAATACTATAAACTATAATTAATAAAATCCGTTAAATATCCTTAAATATCCCTTTATAATAATAAGAAAGTCTATCTTATATCTTTTAAGGTGCTTTTATAGTTAAAAATAAGCTAAACTATAGTTAAGATATCTTATAAAAATCCTTAAATATCCCTTAAAAATATTAGCGGAATCTACTTAGTAGTTTTTATAATATTCTTTATAGTTAAAAACGTCGTAAACTATAATTAAATAAGCTTTTAAGCCTTTATACTTATATCTTAAAACCCTTTATAAGGTTTAACTAATAATATTTTTTATATCTTCTTAAGTAAGCCTTTATAGTATATGCTTTAAGCGTTCTTATCGCGGGGTTTTATAAAGCTTTTTAAAAGTAAAATAAAAAGTCTAAGTGTGGCTGTTTAGATTTTAAAATATTTAAGTTCTGAGCGTAAATCTAAACGCCTTTATAAGTAATAAGTTAAAGTAAGTCCTTATTTCGGCCGATTTTAAGCTTATAGTTTATAATAAGATCTTTTTATAAAAAGTCTTTAGCAAGGTTTAATTTATTAAGGCTTTTTATAAAGACTTTTATTATAAGAGTAGTAGCGTTAACCTTTTTATATAGCTAAAATTACTTATTAAAGTTTATTATTATCCTTACCTTTTAGCCTTAACGGAGTATAAATAGTTCCTTAAAATAGTTTATCGCTATAAAGCTTTTATAATTCTATATTAGTATCTTAGCGAGCTTAAGGTCGTTTAGGAAGAATATTATATTACGTCTTAATAGCGGCGCCCGGACGTATATAAGTAAGGCGTAGCTAAAACTAGCTAAAATTGTTATAGGAATTAAGTAAATTACTTATTTTTATATCGCTAGTCTTAGCCGGACTATCTTAACTTAAGCTTCGATCCTTTTATTAGCCTTAATTTATAAGACTAATATAAAGTTAATAAGGTCCTTTTAGTAAAAAATTAAAAATTCTTATCTAAGTAATATATTAGCTACTAAGCGTTTTACTATCTAAGCGCCGATTTTTACCTTTATACCTATAAGGCTACTATTTAGCATTCTTAGTATATATATAGTAAGTTCTACTTATTTAATAATAGCTATTTTTCTTACTCCTTAAATAAGAATTCGTTAAAAGAAGTTTATAGTTATATCTCAAAAGGTCTTTATTAAGTAAGGCTTTAATCTACCTTAGTATTTCTATAGGCTTTAATACTTATAATAATCCCTTTTTTTCTATAAACTAGTAAGTATATATAAGTAAATCGTAATAGCTTATTAAGGCTTAATAGTTAAACGTTAAAAGAAGCCTTAACTATTTAAACGCTTTATATCTTCTGGATAACTACTTACTATACTAAGCTATATCTTTATATAGCAACGTCTTAGCTAAGGTAAGGGTATTTATTTTTAACATATTAATAAAGCTTATTTTTTAAGGGGAATGCTTTACTATAAAACCTATATATTTTATTAGCTTTTTATACTAAGTTTAATATAATATAAATTTTGGTTTCTTTTAAGCTTTTATTAGTATCTATTTAAGCTCTTTTTATATTATACTTTTTATTCCTTAAATAATCGTTAGTCTTTACTATAGTTCTTTTTTTAATTATAAGGTATACTTAGTTTAGCTTTAGTATTAATAAGTATATAATCTTAAAGGTTCTTTTTTTTAAGCTAAAAGACCTTAGCTTATATTCTTAACTATTTAAATTAGTTTCTCCCTTAACTTAATAAGTGCTATAAAGCTTATAGTATATCCGCTTTTATTAAGCGGTTTAAGAATATAACCCGCGGGTTTAATAAGCCTTTAATAAATAGCTAAGGCGTTTTAAACTATCTTTTAAGTATATATAAAGGATAGCTAGTTAGTCCTCGCCTTTTTATAAATTAGACTTATTTCTTATACGCTAATAAGTACTTTTAAAATCTTTAACAATATTTAACTTATAGCTAAGGAAGGATTTCCTTATATTCTTTAATCTATTTATTAATATCCTTATTTCTTAAACAATATTATAAAAATTCTTATAAATAAACGTTTAGCCTTTAGTAAATTGTTATAATAAAGTAGTTTAGTTAATAAAGCGCGGCTTAAGCTTTATATTATAAGTATAATATTTAAGACTTAAAGTCGGACTTTATAATTATATCTTTAATAGTAAAGTGCTTTTTATTAAGTGCTTATATCGCTATATTTAAGCGGACTTTTAACTATTTTTATAAAGCAGATATTTATTAGCTTAGTTTTATACTAAGGTAACTAAGCTTTTCCTATTATAGTTTTAAAAGGTTTTTAAAATACTATTTTACTATACTTTCTTAAAAAAAGAAGGGTAATTAAATAGCTAATTTATTTTTATAAGCCTTACCTTTCTTAATATTTTAGCGGATAAAGTTAATAAAACGGTCTACTCCTTAAAATATACTAGCTTTATCGTTTTCTTTAACTTTATTAAAGGATACTTTAAGCAGTCTTAATAAGTTAAATCTCCTTTTATCCTTAGCTTATAATTAAGGTTTTTCTTTAGGCTTAATAAATATATTATTTTTTTAATACTTAAAGAAAATTAAGAAATTATTCCTTTAATATTACTATGATTAATATTAAGGGCCTAAAGCTATACTTAGTCTTACTATCTACGTGCTAAGTATAAATAAGTTTAGCTTATTAAAAGTATTGCTTATTGCGTCTTTATGACTTATTATTAAGGTCTTAGTCTTAATACTTTTACTAAGCGCTTAACGTTTTATTTTAAACGCGTTTTAAAATCTAATATGCTATAAGGCCTTAGGCGTAAGAGGCTTGTTTTTATTAATTAAAAGTCTTAAAAATGCCTTAATTAACGCGGCTATAGCGGATAAAGTTTAATAGTAATACTAAATAAAGAAACTATTAAGTATCCTTAAAAGTAGATTTTTAGTTAAGGCCTAAAAACTAAACTTTATTAATAGTATATAGTAAAAATATTCTCTAAGCGTATTATTATACGGAGAAAGTAGCTTTATTATAAGCTTAATTAAAAAGGTATTTAGTAAGTAAGGAGCTAAAAGGTTTTAAAGTTAGCTTATCCTTATTTCCTTTATTTAAAGGATAATCGATCCGTTTAAGTAATACTAAATTTAGTTTACTTAGTTATATAAGTTTTATTATTTTATAGTCTATTTTTTCGTAGTATTTTAAAAGTTAATTACTTTTTAAAAAGTAGTAGTCTTAGCTTAGCTAAGCGGAACTTATTTTATATCTTATTTAGCTTAATAAGGTATTATAGTATAATACCTTAAAAAAGGGTAAAGAAGATTATAAAATTAGTATACTTAATAACCAGCGGTCTTTTCCGCTTTTATAGCTTACTTATCTTAAAGTTTTATTATAAGTATATTAAAGAAAAGGTATATATTATTAAGGTTAAACTTAAAGGCTAATAAGAGCTTTCTTTTTAAGAAAATATTATTTAGTATTTAACCTCTTATAAGATAAGTACTTAATTATATAATATAATCGCTTTTAGCTTAATAAATATTAAAAGGATTTTTATTTAAATAAGTAAGAATTACTATTATTTACTATACTTTATAGTAAAAAGATAAGGGGATAAGGCGCGGATTAATTACCGCTAGTTAAAGCTAGTATTATAAACTAATTATTACTAGTTAAGCTAATATAATAAACTAATTACTATATATAAATATATATAAAGGTTTAAAAATAGTAAAAAGCTTTTCTTTTTTTAAAGTATAGCTAGCTACTTTATACTTAGTTCTTTAAGCTAATTTACAAGATCTTTTACTATACTATCTTATTATTTATTATTAATATATAAATTAACTATAAATATCTTTATAAAATTACTTAATAAACTAAGTATAAGCTTAATTAAAAATACTATTATGGAATTTAAACGGCCACTCTTAAACTCCTTACTTTACTCTTAAGGGGCCTTATAGAACCCCGTAATAAGAACGCTTAAAGCACGTATTACGAAGGCTTGCTTAAGAAGATATAGTTAATATTACTAGTTAAACCCCGCTAAGGTTTTTAAGATATAACTATAAAGGCTTAAAAGCTTACTTAACTATAGTTTATAACGTTTTTAACTATATAAAATACTATAAAAATTACTAAGCGGATTCTACTAGTATCTTTAGGGGATATCTAAGGATTTTTATAGGATATCCTAACTATAGTTTAACCCGTTTTAAATTATAAAAGCACTTTAAAAAATATAAGATAAGCTTTACCGCGATTTTAAAGGGATATTTAAGGATATTTAAAGGATTTCCTCGATTATTAGTTATAGTATTTTTAACTAAGCTTATACTTAGTTTATTAAGCGATTTTATAAGGATATTTCAAATTTATTTATATACTAATAATAGATAAAAGGATAATATAGTTAAAAATCTTAAAAATTAGCTTAAAAAACTAAGTATAAAGTAGTTAGCTATACTTTAAAGAATTAAAAAGCTTTTTACTATTTTTAAACTCTTATATACGTTTATATATAGTAATTAGTTTATAATACTAGCTTAACCGGCGGGAATTAGTTTATAATTCCGGCCTTAATTAACAGTAATTAATCCGCGCCTTATCCCCCTATCTTTATATTATAAAGCGTTATAAATAGTAGCAATTCTTACTTATTTAAACGGAAATCCCTTAAATATCCGCTAAGTTAAAAGCAACTATATTATACGAAAAGTACTTATTTTATAAGAAGTTAAATACTAAACTATATTTTCTTTAGTTAAAAGCTCTTATTAGCCTTTAAGTTTAACTTTAATTATAAGTACCTTTTCCTTAACGCGCTTATAATAAAACTTTAAGATAAGTAGGCTATAAAAGCGGAAAAGGCCGCGGCCTACTAAGTATACCGGTTTAATAATCTCCTTTACCCTTTTTTAAAGTACTATACCGTAATAGCTTATAAAGCTAAATAGGATATAAAATAAGTCCCGCTTAGCTAAGCTAAGACTATTATACTTTAAGAGGTAATCCGCTTTTAAAATATAAATAAAGGATAAACTATAAAACGATAAAACCTATACGATTAAGTAACTTAAATTTAGTATTACTTAAATAAATTAATTATCCTATAAATAAAATAAGTAAAGATAAGCTAACTTTAAAACTATTAAGCTCCCCGCTTATTAAATACCTTTTAGATTAAGCCTATAATAAAGTTACTTTTTCTTTAAGACGATAAGCTTAGCGGATATTTTTACTATATATTATTAATAAAGTTTAACTTAAAGACTTTAACTAAAAGTTTACTTTAAAGAATACTTAGTAATTTCTTAGTTTAATATTACCGTTTAGCCTAATCCGCTATAGCCGCGCTAATTAATATATTTTTAAGACTTTTAATTAATTAAAATAAGCCTCCTATACTAAGGGCCCCGCGGCGTACTAAATTTTAAGACGCGTATAAGATAAAAGGTTCAGCGCTTAGCGAGAGTATTAAAACTAAGACCTTAATAATAAGCAATAAGGACGCGGTAAGCAATACCCTTAGCGGGCTAAACCTATTTATACTTAGCGCGTAGATACTAAGACTAAGTATAGCCTTAAGCCTCTTAATAAGAATAATAGTAATATTAAACGAATAATTCTTTAGTCTTCTTTAAGTATTAAGAAAAGAAGACGCGCTTATTAAACCTTAAAAAAACCTAAACTATAAGCTAAGGATATAAGGAGATTTAACTTATTAAGACTTTTAAAAGTATCCTTTAATAAAGTTTAAAAAGATAATAAGGCTAATATATTTTAAGGAGTAGACCGTTTTATTAACTTTATCCGCTAAAACGCTAATAAAAGTAAGGCTTATATAAATAAATTAGCTATTTAATTATCCTCTTTTCTTTAAGGAAGTATAGCGGAATAGTATTTTAAGGACTTATTAAAACTAAAATAAAAAGAACTTAGCGAGCTTAGCGTTAAATTAAGCTAATAGATCTTTACCTTATAAAAACGGTTTAAAATCCACTTAAATATAACGATATAAGCACTTAATAAAAAGCACTTTATTATTAAAGATATAGTAATAAGATCCGACTTTAAGTCTTAAATATCGCGCTTATAATATAAAGCTATGGCCGCGCGTTACTAGCTAGACTACCGAACTATAATAATCTACTAAATACTAGATATCTATTTATAAGAATCTTTATAAGGTTTAGTAAGAAAGAAGGATATTAATAAATAGATTATTAAATATAAGGAAATTATTTCTTAGCTATAAGTTAAATATACTTAAGGATCTTAAAAGCACTTATTAGCGCGAAAGAAATAAGTTTAATATTTTAAAAAGGCGAGGGCTAACTAACTATACCTTATATATACTTTAAAGATAGTACGGGACGCCTTAGCTATTTATTAAGGGCTTACTAAGGCCGCGGGTTATATTCTTAAACCGCTAAATAAAGGCGGATATACTATAGGCCTTATAGCGCTTACTAAGTTAAGGGAGAAACCCGTTTTAATAGTTAAGAAAACGAGCTAAGGTCTTTTAGCTTAAGAAAGAAAGAACCTTTAAAACTATATGCTTATTAACGCTAAAGGTAAAGTAAGTATACTTTATAATAAAGGAAAGAACTATAGTAAAGACTAATAACTATTTAAAGGATAAAAAGTATAATATAGAAGGAGCTTAGTTAAATACCGATAAAAGCTTAAAGGAAACGGCAATCTATATTATAGCAAACTTAGTATAAGATGCCGATAAAGTATATAGTTTTTACGGCGAAGTATTCCCTTTAAAAAATAAGCTTTATTAATATATTAAAATTAAATACCCCCTTAACCTTAACTAAAACGTTATTATATAAAGATATAGCTTAGTATAGTAAGTGTTTATTTAAAAGCTATAAACTATTTAAATAGTTAAGGCTTCCTTTAATATCTAGCTATTAAACCTTAATAAGCGATTATAATTTACCTATATACGCTTATTAGTCTATAAAAAAAAGGGCTTAGAATAAGCATTAAAGCCTATATAAATACTAAGGCAGACCGAAGCCTTATTTAAGCCGACTTAGTAAAGACCTTTTAAAATATAACTATAAACTCTTTTTAATAAATTCTTATTTAAAGAGCAAGAAGAATAGTAACTATTAAATAAGTAAAAGTTACCGCGTATATACTAAGAAAGCTAAACAGTAGCCTTATAGTTATAAGGGTAAGGATTAGCGCTTAAATAGTAAAACGCTTAGCGGTTAATATATTACTTAGCTAAGACTTTTTAATTTCTTATTAAAAGGACCTTATTAACTTTATATTAATCTTATATATTAAGGCTTATAAAAGGATAAAAGCTAAAGTTAAGATAGTTTAGCTAAGACTAGCGATATATAAATAGGTAATTTACTTAATTACTATAACTATTTTAGCTAATTTTAGCTACGCTTTACCTATATAAGTATAGGCGCCGCCGTTAAGGTATAATATAATACTTTTCCTTAATAACCTTAAGCTCGCCCGGACGATAATATAAGATTATAAGAGCTTTATAGTAATAAACTATTTTTAAGAACTATTAATACTCCGCTAAGGCTAAAAGGTAAGGATAATTATAGACTTTAATAAGCAGTTTTAGCTATATAAAAAGGTTAATACTACTACTCCCTTAGCGGAAGCCCTTATAAAAAATCCTGATAAAATAAACCTCGCTTAAGGCTTCTTATAAAAAGATCTTATAGTAAACTATAAGCTTAAATTCGGCTAAACTAAGAACTTACTTAATCTTACTAACGTTAAAGGCGTTTAAATCTATGCTAAAGCCTTAAAATACGTATTAAAAGTTTAAGATATCCTTTAATCGTTTTCCTACCTTTAAAGGAATAAGGGAGTAGTATATATAGATAAATCCGAATATATACGTATTTTTTTAGTAAAAGGATAGTAATATTAATAAGTTATATTAAGATTATACTTATTAAGCGATAAAAATAAAAAGGTAGTAGATATAATATTAAGCTAGCTAAATATATAAGGCTAATTAAAACGAGTTTATAAGCTTACTTTATTTACGGCGCCGGTATTTTTAATATAAAAAATAGTAAACGGAAAGAAAAAAGGATAAGTAGTTATAAATATATAAGGGATTAACGCTATTATTACCTTAAATGCTTACTTAATGCGCTTTAAAAGCAATATAATTAAACGCCTTTAAGAAAAGAAGTTTATTTATACGGTAAACGCACGATCGTTTTTTTATTAGTTTTTAGTTTATTAAGACTATTAAAAAAGGTTTATAGTTATAAGCTATCGCGGGCTTAAAAGATTATTAGTAATACTAATAGGCTTTAAGAACTCCTTAGTATATATTTAAAGGTTTATTAATAACGTTCTTTATAGATACTAAGAATACGCGGCGGCTTATATCGACGATATTATTATCTACCTTAATACGGCTAAAGAATACTTTTAATATTTAAAGGCTATATTCCGTGCTTTCTACGACTATAATATTACCTTATCTAAACTAAAGTCCTTTTTAGCGTACCTATCCGTATAGCTCTTTAGATTTAAGGTAAACGCTATTAGCTTAATAAATATAAATAAACGCGTATAAGCTTTAAGGGATATCGCGCTCTTAAAGAACCTTTAATAGCTTAAGAAATAGATCGGCCTTACTAAGTACTTATACTATATAGTCCCGTATTTTACTAAGAAAGTCGATATCTTATAAAAACAAAAGATAGAGCTACTTTAAGTAAGATAGGAAGAAGGAGTCCCTTTAAGAGGCTTAAAACGGGCTCGATATACCGCGAAAGCGGCTTTTTAGCTTACTTTAAAAAAAGAAAAGGCCTTCGCGATTTTAACTAAGAAACTTACTAAGCTTTAAATAATTTACTGCTTTAACCCCGCTTAATAACTATTTATTTAGATTAATATATCCTAAGAATACGGAGTAGCGGCTATAACTTTTTACTTAAAGGAAAGTATAAAATAAGATAAAAAGATATTATTAGTTTAAACTAAGGTTTAGCTTATTATCCACTTAAGCTATATCTTTTAAAGCGGAGAACCTTAATATTAGCTTATAGAACTTAAAGTAGCTAGTTTAGTATAAGTAGTTTATAAGTTACGTATTATAATACTATCTATAAAAACGCTATAAGTAGTTATCTTTTTTAATTATATAAGTACTTATAAAATCGTATACTAAAAGTCCTTATTTATTACTAGTATAAAATCTAATAATAAGCTAGTCCTTATATCTTAATACTTAAGCTTATTCCCGCTTAAGGTATACTATATCCTAAGTATTAAAAACGTTATACTAGACGCTTTTTTATATTTACTATACTAAGATAATAAGCCGGTATCTTTAAACTAAGAGAAGGAATTAAAATATATTTAAAAAGATAAGATAATAGTCCGCGTATTTCTCTCCGCAGAAGTATTAATTAAATTACCACTCCGCTAAAAAATAATTAATAGATATATAGAGGATATATAGTAAATAAAGATTATAGTATAGCTCGGCGATAAAGATAGTATCCTTAAACTCCTATTCTTTTAGTTATAAGGGTTACTATACTTTATAAAGAACGATAAACGCCGGAGACTATATATTTTTAAGACTTACGCTAAGGAGATTATGAAAAACGCTTATACTAAATATTTTTATACTAGCCACACTTATATATAATAAGATCTATTTAAGAGCTTCTTAATCTTACGGCTTAGTAAATATATAAATAAGGTTATAAACGGCTACGATACTTATTACTATAACTAAACCGATTAAAGTAAGATATTAAAGTAGCTTATCTTAATTTAAAGCTTACCGGTTTTATACTATATAATAGCAATAGACTTTATTACTAAGCTTTTAATAGTCTAAGCTAAATAATCCTTAAAAAAGATCTTATAAAGAACCTCTTTAATACCTTACTAACCGTAATTAATAAATTCTTAAAAATATATCTCCTTATCTTAAGCAATAATTAGTTTATAGCAAAAGACTAAGTATAAGTATTATATACTAAGCTACTCCGCGCTAATTAAGGGATTTTAAAGGGGATAATCTTTAACTAAGACGTAAAGTTTACTTTAGTATTTTAGCGGACTTAATAGTAAGCCTTTAAATCGAAGCCTTTTATATTTACCGCTAAGTACTTTTAAACTAATAGCTTATCGGAAAGGCGAAACTAAACCGTAAAAATCGCGCTACGATTTTTTAAAGCCGATTTCTTAAACCTATACTAAATTAATATACTAATCGCTTTTTAGTTTAGCCTTAATAATTCCTTTTCCTTAGTAATTTACGCGGCCTTTTATAAGCTTATTATAAGGATAAAAATAAATAATAGGTTCCGGTTCCTTAATAACTATTTATACTTACGAAACTAAGAGGTCTTATAAAAAAAAGCTAAGTTAGCTATCGCTTATACTTAGGCCGCTATAAAGGATAAATATAATAAGAAATATTGCCCGCGAAAGTTTAAGCCTAGCGATTAAGTTTAGCTATAACTTAATAAAGGCTACTATATCGCGGATAGTTAACTAATAAAGCTTTAAAAAAGACGTACTAAGCCGTTTAAAGTTATTACTAAAGTAAGATAGCTTATATACTAGCTAAATATAAAAAGGTCCCTTAATATTTATTTAGTCGTTTTAGTAGTATAACTATACTTAGTAAATAAGCTAGCTATATACTTAAGCTTAGTTTAAGATAAAAGGATACTTTACTTAAATAAGTAAAATATAAAACGAATCTTATAAAGCTATATAATAAAAAAAGGTAGTAAAAAGCTAAAGAAAGAGTTTTTTATAAATTAAAAAGGCTAGCTAAGTAGTTATAACTTATAAGTAAACGAAAAAGCGGTCTTCTCGCTAAATATTATAAAAGCCTTCGAAAAAGCATAAGAGGAATTAATTACTTAAGTAGTTTAAATAAGAGTATAACGCGCGGCCTTTATAACTTAATATATAAAACTCTTTAATTAAGAGAATTAAGTAGTTAAGCTAAAGTATAAAACCTAAAAGCTATTATAAGTTATAAAAAACTATAACTTATTATACTTAAGGTAATTAGTTATTTTAATAATAATATACTGCTGTTTACTTTAAGTAATAAGGCTCTTTTAGCTTTATAATATACTTATTTAAATTCTTTCCGCTACTTGCTTTTTCTTTTTTCTTTTCTTCCTTTTATAACTATATTTCCCTTTACCGCTAGCTATAGCCCGCCGCACCTTACTTACTTTTATATATATAACTTATTTTACCTTAAGCTTATAATCTTTATACTTTTATTTTAAGTTCTTTTATTATTAAATATCTCTTATAGCTAAGACTAGCTATTTTATAACTACGTTTTTAGCCCGCTTTCTTATAAGCCCTTATACTTTTAATATAAAGGATATAAGCAGGCGCTTAAGCTCTATAAAAATAAGGCGGCTATTTTTTATAGCCTTAAGTCTCTTAATAAGAGTTAAAACCTTAAAGTTTAAGCTTCTATATAAACCTACGCTGCTTTTTATAGCCGCGCTTAAGCTAATAGATTTAACTTAAATTATAGTACTATAAAGGATAGCCTATACTACTTTCTTTAAATACTTAACTTAAATAACTCGCCTCTAAGCCTTATACTATAGCGTAGTTTTTAATAGCCGGTTTTATAATAACTTAGTTATACCTCCCGCTTAGCTCTTACTATCCGGAAGCCCCCGCCGCCTATATATTTTTTAAGGCATAGCCGGAAATTCTTATTAGCGGAATAACTAGCTAATACCTAATGCCTTTAAACTAGCTAACCTCGCTATAGTCTTAAGACATATAGTAGCTGCTATAAATAGCGAAAACCCGCTTTAGCTTAACGATTAAAATAATATCCGCGCTATCCTTAACTATATATCTAAGGCCTAGCTTAACTAGTTTATAGCTAAGTTTATAGCGGCGTCTTAAGCTATTATAGCTAAAACCTTATCTCGCTTTATATATAGTTTAGCCCGCGCTATAAAATCCCCTTTTTAGCTTATAGTCGCTATAAGCCTTAAGGACTTAATTAGTCTTACTTAATAAACGCTCTTTTTACTTATTTCTACGCTTAGCCTAGCTATATAAAGGTATAAAAGCGCTTTATTATAGTTTATCCGCCGTTCTTCTTTAACCGAAAGAGATAATAATAACTAGCCTCGCTATATATTCGGCCGCCTAATCTTATAAAAGCCGTAAGTAATTATTAATATAATCCTTAATAAGCTTAGCTTTATAAGCTTATACTTTAGCAACGAGATAATAGTAATTAAGAGTTTCTATTTAGCTATAAACTATATTAAGTTTTACTTAAAAGCCCGCGAAAAGTCTAAATATAACTTAACTTTAACTTAAGTAATAAAGTTCTTAAGCCTTAATATTCGCCTTATTAGCTATATTAACTACGCGCTTTATATTCTTACCTTTAAGGCCCCCTTTATAAAGAAGTTCTTTAAGACTATTAAGTATATTTAAAACTTTAAGAGCAAGGAGTTAGGTATTAAGGCTATTAACGACTTTATTACCCGCTTTTAAGCGGGAATATAGATATTTAATATCTTAGTACTAATTATACTTATTAATATTAATAAGACGGCTTACCCTTACTTTAATACCTTCTTAGTAGCTAAACGCGCGTTAGTTAGTAAAAAGGTAAAAATAGTAGCGCCGCGTAAAAGAGACAATAAGTCGGAAAGCCTAGCGATAAAAAGCAAGGGATAACTATAATAGCGGTAGTAAGTAAGATATAATATCTTGCTTATAAGCGGCCTATAAAGCTACTAAGTAATATAAGAAGTTTAATAAAGGATTAAAAACGGCGTAAAGGGTAAGTAAGATAATAATATAAAATAAGGCTTAAATAAAGCTCGTCTTTTATAATATATCCTACTAAAGAATTTAAATATTCCTTAGCGTAGAAACTCCTTATAATTTAAGAAGTGCTTATATATACGCCTTAAAGAAAAGTTAAAAAACTTTATTATAAGTTTTAGCTAAACGCGCTAATTGCTTAAATAAAGATAAAGACGTATAATTTAAGAAGAGGTAAGGATTAATAATAAAAGCCGCTTATTAATTATCTTAAGCTCCTTAGCTACTATTGGCTAAAAAGGCCGAAAGAACTATTAAAAGAATAAAGATAGTATACTATTAATATAGTATAAAGACGCTACTATAAAGCTATTACTTAGCGCCCCCTTTACTTTATTCTTACTTTAAACTAATAAGGATATTAGCTTTTTCTTTCTTATTTAAGGAAGTTATTATAGAATTTAAATAGCTATGTTTAAACTCCTTATTTTACTTTTAAAGAGCTTTATAAAACCTTATAATAAAAACGGTTAAAGTATATACTATAAAAGCTCGCTTAAAGAGATATAATAAATATTACCGGTTATAACCCGCTAAGGCTTTTAAGATATAACTATAAAGGCTTAAAAGCTTACTTAATTATAGTTTATAATATTTTTAACTATAAAAGATACTATAAAAACTACTAAGCGGATTCCGCCGGTATCTTTAAAGGATATTTAAGGATTTTTATAGGATATCTTAATTATAGTTTAACCCGTTTTTAACTATAAAAGTACCTTAAAAGATATAAAATAAACTTTACCGCGATTTTTAAGGGATATTTAAGGATATTTAAAGGATTTCCTTAATTATAGTTTATAGTATTTTTAACTAAGCTTATACTTAGTTTATTAAGCGATTTTATAAGGATATCTACGGTTTATCTATATACTAATAATAAATAAAAGGATACTATAGTTAAAGATCCTTAAAATTAGCTTAAAAAACTAAGTATAAAGTAGCTAGCTATACTTTAAAGAATAAAGAAGCTTTTTACTATTTCTAAACCTTTATATACGTTTATATATAGTAATTAGTTTATTATATTAGCCCGATTAGCGGTAATTAGTTTATAGTAACGGCCTTAACCGGCGGTAATTAGTTTATAGTACCGGCCTTAACTAGCGGTAATTAGTCCGCGTCTTATCGCCTTATCCTTATACTATAAGGCGTAGTAAATACTAAAAACTATAATTAAGGAAATCCCTTAAATATTCTTAAATATCCTTTAAAAATCGCGGTAAAGTCTATCTTATATCTTTTAAGGTACTTTTATAATAAAAAATAGGCTAAACTATAATTAAGATATCCCGCGGAAATCTTTAAATATTCTTTAAAGATATTAGTAAAATCCGTTTAATAGTTTTTATAGTATCTTTTATAGTTAAAAACGGTATAAACTATAATTAAATAGGCTTTAAAGCCTTTATAGTTATATCTTAAAAACCTTAGCGGGGTCCGATTATAATATTTATTATAATCTTTTAAGTAAGCTTTTATAGTACGTGCTTTAAGCGTTTTTATCGCGGGGTTTTATAAGGCTCCTTAAAAGTAAAGAAAGGAGTTTAAGCGTAGCTATTTAAATTCTATAATACTTATATCTTTAAACTAAAAAAGAGAATTAAAGTGTATTTAAAAAGAAAAAATAGCGGACTTTAATTTTTTTTTATAAAAGTATTAATCGAATTACCGCTTTGCTAAGAGTTTATTAATAAATATATAAAGAGTATGAAATAAGCAAAAATTATTATATAGCTTAGCAATAAAAATAATATCCTTAAACTCCTATGTTTTTAATCGTAAAAACCATTATACTTTATAAAGAATAATAAATACTAAAGACTATATATCCTTAAGACTTATACTAAGAAAACTATTAAAGATACTTATACTATATATTTTTATACTAGCTATACCTATATATAGTAAGATCTATTTAAAATCTTCTTTATTTTATAGCTTAAGAAACCTTATTTTTTATAAGGAAAAACTTCAGGCTTTAATTTTTACTAAAAGAGAAACTTATTAATATTTAAGTATAACCTCTTATTGTTTTATTATTTAAGGAAAAGCTTTATATAAGTAAAAGCTTAAAGGTTATATAAAGGAAAGCTAAAGAAAGTAAAAAATAGTAAAATACTTTTATTATAGAAATTTATATGTTAACCTCTTTAATTCTTAGTAAATTATAGAGTTTCTTAAATAGTATAAAACTTAATCTCTTAATAAATATATTTGCTATATTACCTTTACAATCGATATAATAAATGTCTATTTCCTCTTCTTTAATACTATTACGTATAAAGCAATGTACTACGCTTATATATTTTCTTAGATTATATAATTTCGACTTTTCGCTAAGTTTTAAGCAGATTAATTATTTAAAAAAATAATAAGGTCTTTATTTTTAAGTGTTTAAATATCGATAATTCTTTAACTATTATATTAAAATAGCTTTATAAATGTCAAGCTTTGTTATTAGCCCTTTTAATGCCTATATATTCTACTTTATATATAAAAAGTGCTATAAACTTTTGTTTCTTTAAGCCTAGCTTATAAAGTTATTATTTAAAAAGAAATAGTATTTAAACACTAACTACTACGCTCTATAATATAAGGATTAAAGGATAAGGCGCGGACTAATTACCGCTAGTTAAAGCTAATACTATAAACTAATTACTACTAATTAAAGCTAATACTATAAACTAATTACCGCTAGTTAAGCTAGTATAACGGCTTAATTACTATATATAAATATATATAAAGGTTTTTAGATAGTAAAAAGCTAATCTTTTTTAAGGTATACTTAGCTACTTTAAACTTAGTTCTTTAAGCTAATTTTAAGAATTTTAAACTATACTATATTACTATGTATTATTAGTATATAGATAAACTATAAATATTTTTATAAACTTACTTAATAAACTAAATATAAGTTTAGTTAAAAATACTATAAACTATATTTAAAGGAATCCTTTAAATATCCTTAAATATCCTTTAAAAATCGCAATAAAGTTTATTTTATATCTTTTAAAGTGCTTCCTTAGTTTAAAATAAGCTAAACTATAAATAAAATATCCCGCGGAAATCCTTAAATATCCCTTAAAAATGCTAGCGGTATCCGTTTAATAGTTTCTTTAGTGTCTTTTATAGTTAAGAATATTATAAACTATAGTTAGATAAGCTTTTAAGTATTTATAGTTATATCTTAGAAATCTTAGCGGGGTTTATTAAGTAATATTTATTGCGTTTTTTAAGCGAGCCTTCGTAGTATATACTTTAAGCGTTCCCGCTATAAGGTTTTATAAGGCTCTTAAAGAGTAAAGTAAGAGGTCCGGGCGTAGCTACTTAGATTTTAAAATACTAACTTATAGTTTATAGGATTACTAGCTTATTTAGTATTAGTATAAGTATTAAAAATAGTAAATTAAATACTATATTATAGTTATAGTATATACGTAGGCTAAGATGTTTATTAAGATATTTTAATATTGTATTTAGTGCTATAAAATACAGGATCTTAAAGTTAAAAGCGAATTTAGTATATAATATTACTACGTATAATATATTAAGCCTTAAAAATAATACTAAAAATAATAGTAAGCTTATTTATATTTAATATTATAAAACACTTTTTTTATAGCTATATAGGTTTTTGTTTCATTTAATTTGACTCTTCTTCTAGCGGGGGTTTTTAAAGCTTTTATATTTTCTTTATTAAATTTCTTTATTTTATTAAGGGTATATTGTTTTTAGGATATATATATTTTTTTTTCGCTTTATTTATAGTTTTTGTTCTTCTTAAGAAGTTTTTAACTTTACTTTAAGATTAGATCTTTAAGACCTTACTTATTTTATTAATTATATAAGTAATAAAATCTTTTATAAGGTTTAAAAATAACAGATCGTCTATATAACTAATAAAGCTATATATAGCTTATTATTTATAAATACTCCTTTGTTTATAGGTAGGCAGGAAAATCCTTACTCGCTTAAGACCTTAAATAATAAATTATTTTAAAGCATCAGACTTTATTAAGACCGTATAAAGCTTTTTTTAATTTTATAACTAGCTTTTTTATTTTTATTATACTACTTTTTCTTTTTATACTTAAGGTCTTTATTGATAATATAATCTCTATAACCTTATAGTATAATTATATAAATTTCTATATTTATATTTCTATATATAAATACATTTTAATCTTATATTACAGTACTTACTAATTATTAGTTATAGCTAGTATTAATAAGAGTTTATTAAACTTAGGTCTAGTAATTATAAAGAAGGTTTTAATCTAGACTTAACTAAATATTTGCTTATAGCCTTACGCTATAAAGCGAGCTTTATATTTAGTTATATTATGTTTATTATCCTTCTTTATATTATAGACTTATCGGCCTTTTAAAGCCCTCTTTTTATTAAGAAGCTTTAATATTTCCTAAGTATCTAAACTTATAAGTTCGTTTAGTTTAATTAGTATAGCTTTCTTTTAGTCTTTTACTTAAATACTATTTATAGCCTACTTATAAGTAACAGGCTTTATAGGATCTTTACTCCCTTTTTAAATTAAAAGGATATATTTTATATTATAATTATAAATTATAATATTATATATAAGGTATTTTATAAAATGTTTATAGTATTTATTAAGCTTTTTAGGTATTTCTATTTAAATTATTTAATTCTTTTACTAAGTATTATTATTACTTATACTATTATCGCTAGTATTATTGTTTATATTGCTAGTATTTATATTACTAGTATTATTAATAGTAATATTATTACTATTATTGTTATTAGTATTAGTATTGTTATTTATGTTATTACTAGTATTATTATTCTTAGTATTATATTTATTTTGCAACTTATTTAAAGAAGGCATATTATTAAAATTAGTATATTGTTTTTTATTTAAGAAGTTATTTTTTAGTATAGTTATATCTTTAAGAACTATTACTTTTCGTTTAAAAAAGTCATGTATTATATAAGCGGTATCTTTATAGCTTATTATTCCCCCTTTAGAAGCTTTAAGCTCTATTTTATTCTAAAGAGTTTTATTTTTATTAAATCGAGTGCTTTTAAATACCCTTATTTTATTTAAGTCTTTTAAACTTAAAGCTATATTATCCTTCTTTACTATAAAAGATTTAAACCTATAATGAAATACGGGGACTTATAATATATATATAGCCGCTAAAATAGTCTTACTTTATAGATATTTTAGTAGATTGAAAGTAAAAAGCATAGCTCGGACTTTATTAAGTATAGTTTTATTTATTCTTTTTATTTTGCCGTTTAAATAAGGAGTATATATAAGGCTTAAATTATATATAAGGCCGTTTTTTAAGCAATGTAGGTTTATGTTATACATAAATTCTCTTATATTATCTAAAAACCTTCTTTTATAGTAGTCTTATTTATATTATTTTCCAATTTATACTTAAATTTTTTAGACTTAAAGTAAGTTTTCCGCCTTGCTTTTTATAAAGTATATTTATAAATATTAAGTAGTAGCATCGATAAAAGATATTAAGTATATATACTTAATATAGGTATAAGAGTTTTATTAAGATTGAAAATATTAGTATATAATTTATTAAAAAAAGGTATTTACTTTTTAAAAGAGTCTTTTTCCTTTTACCTATTTATTTAGCTTTTATATAAGCTTTATATTTTTTTCTATTTATTATAACAGCTTTCTTATTAATTATATTAAAATACTTTTTATTAAGTATTATTATAAGCTAAGTCTTAAATTAAGCCCGGGCTACGCCTATACAACCGACCTTTTGTAAGCATTGTTAATTAACTAGCTAGCAGCTTAGTTAATTTGTTTTCTTTTGCCCTCGCTGCCGCTATTTAACGTTGTAGCTTAATTAAATAGCTGCCTTATAGTACGAATAGTAGTACAACCACTACTTTAGCTTTATTAAAGCCGACCTATTATAGTTAACTAAGCTATAGTAAGGGGTCTTAGGTTTAAGACCCGCCGAAGTACTAGCAGGCGACGTTCGGCCTAAGCTTATTGCTACTAAGAGCTACTAGCTAAGGGAGACGACCTATTAGCCCCGCTTAAAGGTAGCGGAGTAAAGAGGGGGTAGTATTACGGGCCAAGCCTAAAATAAGGCTTAGGCTACGCCCGTATTACTAACTATTTATAAGCGTGGTTTATTAACTAGCTAGTAACTTAGTTTATTTAGTTTTTTTTGCCCTTAATACTACTATTTAACGTAGTAAGTTAGTTAAATAGCTACTTTATAGTATAAATAGTAGTATAACTACTACTTAAGCCTTATTAAGACCGACTTATTATATATAAAAGTATATAGACTTATAATTTATATATCTTAGTTTTTTATATTAAAAAGTTATATTTATAGTCTTTTTTTATTTATAAATATATTGTTTTTATTAGTAAAGGTTTTATATATAAAGGTATTACTACGCTTTATAGTATAAGAATAAGGGGATAAGGCGCGGACTAATTACTACTAGTCGGGGCTAGTACTATAATCTAATTACCTCCAATCGGGGCCGGTACTATAGACTAATTACTACTAGTCAGGCCGGTATAACAGACTAATTACCGCATATAAACGTATATAAGGGTTTAGAAATAGTAAAAAGCTTATTTATTCTTTAAAGCATAGCTAGCTACTTTATACTTAGTTTTTTAAGCTTATTTTAAGGATCTTTAACTATACTATCTTTTTATTTATTATTAATATATAGATAAACTATAAATATCCTCGTAAAATCGCTTAATAAACTAAGTATAAGCTTAGTTAGAAATACTATAAACTATAATTAAGGAAATCCCTTAAATATCCTTAGATATCCCTTAAAAATTCTAGTAAGGTTTATCTTATATCTTCCGGGGTGCTTCCTTAGTTAAAAATAAGTCGAACTATTATTAAGATATCCCGCAGAAATCCTTAAATATCCCTTAAAGATACTAATAAAATCCGCTTAATAGTTTCTATAGTATCTTTTATAGTTAAAGACGTTATAAACTATAGTTAGATATTATAAATATAGTTAAGTAAGCTTTTAACCCTTTGTAATTATATCTTTAAAACCTTAGCGGGGTCTAATTATTATATTTATCGTATCTCCTTAAGCGAGCCTTTATAGTGCGTGCTTTATACGTTCTTATAGCGGGGTTTTATAAGGCTCCTTAAGAATAAAGTAAGGAGTCTAAATATAGCTATTTAAATTTTATAATAACTCCTTTAAGTAAAAAAGAAAAGCTAATATCCTTATCGGTTTAAAGTAAAAATAAAGTAAAGGGGGCGCTAAGTAATAGCTTTATAATAGCGTTTTTATGCTATATTAGTAGTACGCCGTCCTTATTCTTTTAATAGGTTTTTAGGCTTATTTAGCTAATAGTAGCTAAGTAGCTTAAGATAGTTAATAAACGGCTTTTATTATAAATCCTTACCTTATATTTAGTTATATATCTTTATCTTTATTAAGGCAATTAGCGCGTTTAGCTAAAACTTATAGTAAAGTTTTTTAACTCTCTTTTAAAGTATATATTTAAGCACTTATTAAGTAGTAAAAAGTCTCCGCGCCGGGGAATGCTTAAATTCCTTAGCGGGATATATTATAAGAGACTAGTTTTATTTAAGCCTTATCTTATATTATTATCTTACTTACCCTTTTACGCCGTTTTTAATCCTCTACTAAATTTCCTATTTTACATACTAGCTTTAAAGGCTACCTATAAGCGAGATATTATATTTTACTTACTGCCGCTATAATAATTATCCCCCGCTTTTTATCGCTAGGCTTTTTAACTTATTATCCTTTTTATGCGGCGCTACTACCTATACCTTTCCGCTAATTAACGCGCGTCTAGCTATTAAGAAAGTATTAAGGTAAAAGTAAGCCGTCTTACTAATATTAATAAGTATAGTTAGCATTAAGGTATTAAACGTTTATATTCCCGCTTAAAAGCGGGTAATAAGGTCCTTAATAGCCTTAGTGCTTAACTCCTTACTCTTAAGGTTTTAAATTTACTTAATAGTCTTAAAGAACCTCTTTATAAAAAGGGCCTTAAAGGCGAGAATATAAAGCGCGTAGTTAATATAGCTAATAAGGCGGATATCGAAGCTTAAGAATTTTATTACTTAGGTTAAAGTTAAGTCGTGTTTAAACTCTTTGCGGGCCTATAAGTAAAACTTAGTATAGTTTATAGCTAAGCGAAAACTCTTAATTATTATATTTTATCTCCGGAGTATAGGCCCGCGAAGCCGGGCCTATTAAAGATCGTATTAATTATTACTAATAGCTCTTATAAAATTAAGCGGCGGAATATATCGCGAGGCTAGTTATTACTATTTCCTTTAGTTAAGAAGGGACGGCGGATAGACTATAATAAGGCGCTTATACGCTTTTATATAGCCGGGCTAAGTATAGTAGCGGGCGGAAAAAGCGTTTACTAAGCGGGATTAAATAAGTCTTTAAAGCTTATAGCGGCTATAAGCTAAGAAGGGGATTTTATAGTATAAGCTAGACCGTGTATAAAGTAAGATAGGGTTTTAGCTATAATAGCTTAAGACGCCGCTATAAACCTAGCTATAAACTAGTTAAGCTAGGCCTTAAATATATAGTTAAGGATAGCGTAGATATTGTTTTAATCGTTTAGCTAAGCGGGTTTTTACTAGCTATAGCGGCTATTATAAATCTTAAGATTATAGCTAGGTTAGCTAACTTAAAGGCGTTAAGTATTAGCTAATTATTTTACTAATAAAGATTTCTAGCTATACTTTAAAAAATATATAAGCGGCGGGGGCTTTTAAATAGTAAGAGCTTAGCGGGAGGTATAGCTAAGTTATTACGAAACTAGTCGTTTAAACTACGCTATAGTATAAGGCCGGGAGGTAAGTTATTTAAGTTAAGTATTTAAAGAAAGTAGTATAAGCTATCCTTTATAGTACCGTAGTTTAAGTTAAATCCGTTAGCTTAAGCGCGGTAATAAAAAGCAGCGTAGGTTTATATAAAAGCTTAAACTTAAAGGTTTTAACTTTTATTAAGGGACTTAAAGCTATAAAGAATAGCCGCCTTATTTCTATAAAGCTTAAGCGCTTACTTATATCCTTTATATTAAAGGCGTAAGGGCTTATATAAGAGCGGGCTAAAAGAGTAGTTATAAAATAGCTAATCTTAGCTATAAGAAACGTTAAATAATAAAAAGACTTAAAATAAGAGTATAAAAATCGTAAGCTTAAGGTAAAGAAAGTTATATATATAAAAGTAAGTAAAGTGCGGCGGGCTATAGCTAGTAGTAAAGGGAAATATAGTTATAAAAAGAAAAAAGAAAAAGAGAAAAAGTAAGCGGTAAAGAGAATTTAAATAAGTATACTATTAAGCTAAAAAGGCCTTATTACTAAAGGTAAACGGCGGTATATTATTATTAAAATAACTAATTACTTTAAGTATAATTAAATACGGTTTTTTATAACTTATAGTTGCTTTTAAGTCTTATACCTAAGCTTAACCGCTTAATTCTCCTAGTTAAAGAGTTTTATATTAAGTTATAAAGGCCGTATATTATACTCTTATTTAAACTACTTAAGTAGCTAACTCTTCTTATACTTTTTTAAAGGCTTTTATAATCTTTAGTAAGAAGACTGCCTTTTCGTTTACTTATAAGCTATAGCTACTTAGCTAGCTTTTTTAAGCTATAAGAAACTCCTTTTTTAGCTTTCCGCTACTTTTCTTTATTATATAACTTTATAAGATTCGTTTTACTTTTTACTTATTTAAGTAATATATCTTTTTATCTTAAACTAGTCTTAAGCGTATAGTTAGCTTATCCGCTAAGCGTAGTTATGCTATTAAAACGACTAAATAGATATTAAGGGACCTTTTTATATCTAACTAGTATATAAGCTATCTTACTTTAGCGGTAACTTTAAATAGCTTAGTGCGTCTTTTTTAAAGCTTTGCTAGTTTACTAACCGCGATATAGTAGCTTTTATTAAGCTATAGCTAAACTTAATCGCTAGGCTTAAATTTTAGCGGGCGGTATTTCTTATTATATCTATTCTTTATAGCGTCTTAAGTATAAGCGATAGCTAACCTAGCTTGTTTTTATAAGACCTCTTAGTTTTATAAATATAAGTAGTTACTAAAAAACTAAAAGCTATTATCTATTCTTATTCTTATAATAAGCTTACTAAAAGCCGCGTAAATTACTAAGGAGAAGGAATTATTAAGGCTAAACTAAAAAGCGATTAGTATATTAGTTTAGCATAAGTTTAGGAAATTAGCGGTAAAGAATTATAGCGCGATTTTTATAGTTTAGTTTCGCCTTTTTAATAAGCTATTAGTTTAAAGGTATTAAGCGGTAAATATAAAAAGCTTCGATTTAAAGGCTTACTATAAGGTCCGCTAAAATACTAAGGTAACCTTTATATCTTAGTTAAAGATTATCCCCTTCGGAATCTCTTAATTAGCGCGGAGTAGCTTAGTATATAATACTTATGCTTAATTTTCCGCTATAAACTAGTTATTGCTAAAAATAAAGAGATATATTTTTAAGAATTTATTAGTTATAGTTAGTAAAGTATTAAAGAAGTTCTTTATAAGATCTTTTTATAGGGATTATTTAGCTTAAACTACTAAGAGCTTAGTAATAAAGTCTATCGCTATTATATAATATAAAATAAGTAAGCTTTAAATTAAGATAAGCTACTTTAGCGTCTTACCTTAATAGGTTTAGTTATAGTAATAAGTATTATAGCTATTTACGACCTTATTTACGTATTTATTAAGGTATAAGATTAAGAAGCTTTTAAATAGATCTTACTATATATAAGTATAGCTAGTATAAAAATATCTAGCGTAAGCGTCTTTAATAATCTCCTTAATATAAGTCTTTAGGATATATAGTCTTAAGCGTTTATCGTTCTTTATAAAGTATAGTAACCCTTATAACTAAAGGAATAAGAGTTTAGGGATACTATTTTTATTACTAAGCTATACTATAATTTTTACTTATTATATATCCTCCGTATATCTATTAATTATTTTTAAGCGGAGCGGTAATTCGATTAATACTTCTGCGTAAAGGAATATATAGTCCGTTATCTTATATTCCTTAATACGTTTTAATTCCCTTTCTTAGTTTAAGGATACCGGCCTATCGCTTTAGTATAGTAAACGTAAAAGCGCGTCCGGTATAACGTTTTTAACGCTTAAGATATAGTATACCTTAAGTAAGAATTAGCTTAAGTATTAAGATATAAGGACTAGCTTATTATTATATTTTATATTAGTAGAAAATAAGGACTTTTAGTATATAATTCTATAGGTGCTTATATAGTTAGTAAAGATAACTACTTATAGCGTTCTTATAAATAGTACTATAGTGCGTAACTTTTATACTACTTATACTAAACCGGCTACTTTAAGTTTTATAAGCTAGTATTAAAGTTCTCCGCTTTAAAAGGTACGGCTTAAGTAAATAATAAGCTAAACTTTAGTCTAGGCTAGTAGCGTCTTTTTATCTTATTTTATACCTTCTTTTAAGTAAAAAGCTATAGCCGCTACTTTATATTCTTAGGATATATTAATCTTAATAAATAGTTATTAAGCGGGGTCGAAGTAATAAATTATTTAAGGCTTAGTAAGTTTCTTAGTTAAAATCGCGAAGGCCTTTTCTTCTTCTAGAGTAAGCTAAAAAGCGGCTTTCGCGGCGTATTAAGCCCGTTCTTAGCCCCTTAAAGGGACTCCCTCTTCCCGTCTTACCTAAAGTAGCTTTATCTTTCGTTTTTATAGGACGTTAACTTCTTTAGCGAAATATAAGACTATATAGCGTAACTACTTAGTAAGGCCAATCTATTTCTTAAGCTATTAAAGGTTCTTTAAGAACGCGATATCCTTTAAAGCTTATACGCGTTTATCTATATTTATTAAGCTAATAACGTCTACCTTAAATCTAAGGAGCTATATAAATAGGTATACTAAGAAGGACTTTAGTCTAAATAAGGTAATATTACGGTTATAAAAGGCACGGAATATAGCCTTTAAATATTCAAGGTGTTTTTTAGCTATATTAAAGTAAATAATAATATCGTTAATATAGGCCGCTATATATTCTTAGTATTTATAAAAGACGTTATTAATAAACCTTTAAACGTATACTAAGAAGTTCTTAAAGCTTATAAATATTATTAGTAATCTTTTTAGCTTATTATAGCTTATAACTATAAACCTTTCTTAGTAGTCTTAGTAAACTAAGAACTAATAAAAAACGATTATACGTTTACTATACTAATAAACTTCTTTTTTAAAGGCGTTTAATTATATTGCTTTAAAGGGGCATTAAGTAAGCGTTTAAGGTAATAATAGCGTTTATCCTTTATAAGTCTATAACTACTTATCCTTTTTCCTTTCCGTTTACCGTT
>JAPEBW010000298.1:0-64208 GCA_027405785.1 Ophiocordyceps robertsii
CTTTAAAAAGTAGCTAAAGCGTTAGTTAAGCTAAATAGCATAATAAGGTATTTAAAGTATCTATAGCGTAATCGGAAGGCTATCTTCTACTTATTGCCTTCTTTTATACGGATACGCTAGTATACGTTTTAAATATTAATCTTAAAAAAGAATTTAGCTCCTTAGCAGCGGTTAAGGATCTCCGAAATAAGAGGTAAAGGGTACCGATTCTTCTATATAACGCGGTAAAGTCCCCGGTAGTTTATATAAAGATAAAGGCTGCCGTCTTTCTTTAGAATAAAAAGAATTAGTACGCTTACTAGGCTTTATAATTCCTAGATAATGCTATATTTTATAAAGTTACTAATCTAGTCCCTTAATACTTATAATTCGTTGCGGGATAAAGAGTAAATTAGTTTAAAAGGTAGTTTTACGCCGGAAGTTAAGTTAATTATATAATCTATTCCTTTCTTTATCGGTAATAGGTTAAACTTATTTACTAAGAATATATCTCTAAATTAGTATAAAGTCGGTAGTATCTTAGTTTATTTTCTCTCCGGAATTCCTTTATAATTATCCTTATTTAGTAACGGAATTAGCTTAAAGTTAATAGCGATTATATAAATATAGGCCTCGTTTTAGCAATCCCTTATAAATTTTCGTAGACTCCGTAAGGTGCCGCTACCGATTTAGTGCTTAAACTACGTTTACTTTTTCTATAGAATAATATAGATTTTCTTATCCGTAATTGCCGTAGTTAACTATAAAATTAAAATATAGTTATTCGGTATTAACTTATTAGTACCGATATAGTATTAAGTAATTATCTTTTTAGTACCTCTTATATTAGTAATTCTTATTAAAACCTCCTAAACCCTATAGTTATTTGCCTAACTATCGCTTAGTCTTAAGAGCTTAAGATATAATAGTAAGACTTATAGTAAGCCTTATTAGCGTACGAAATATACGTTTACTAAGTCTACTATATTATAAGTATTTAAGTATACCTTCGTATTAATAAGGTTTCGCCTTAATAGCATTACGGGAGTTTATAATAGCTCCCTTTAAGGTATTAATATAGCCGGAAGAGAGGCGTTTACTCCGGCCTTTAAGCGTTTCCTTACGGAGCGGCTTTAATATATAAAGTATTCGCTAAGGTATTTATAGTTAGAGCTAAGGTATACTTATTTATATAGTAACTTAGCTTATTATATTTAAAATAGATAACCCCTTAGTTTTAAGATAAGCCTTAGCCTTAGCCTCGCCCTCTTTTATAACCTCGGCCTTAGTTATATTAAAGGGTATTTAAGCATAAGTCTCCCCTTATTATCGTTAAGGTATCGGTAGTACCTTAATAGCGAGAACCTCCCGATTGCCGTTTACTACGGCCTCTCCCTTAATAAGAATTTCCTTAGTTTAAGGATCCTAAACTTATTTTACGCTATCTTAATCTAAAGCTTACGCTTAAACGGCGTTTCTTACTATCTATAGCGTCTTAGTAGCGTTAAGCTACTTAAACTAGTTCTTCTTTACTATACTTATAAATAGGTATTAAGTAAAAGTTAAGTTGCTTTTAAAGCTTTAGTTATAACTTAGCGAAGAACCTTAATAACTATATTTACTTTAATAGCCGCTTAAAATACTATTTAATAAAGTTAAGGTAAAGGCTAAACTTTAGTAAAGACTATATATCTTACTACTAAGCGTTTTTTAGCTACGTTGCTAAGAGTGTTTCTTTATTTACTATATCTTTAATAAGTATAAGTATCTATTCCTTAAAATAAATCTAGCTTACGCTATATTATTCTTAATTAATCGGCGGTTATTCCTTAAGGTATTAGCGCTATCTTACTTTATAGTTAGTATATATATAATTTACTATAAATAGGATTTTAACGTCGTCTTAGCGGAATTATCGGGGTATAGCTTTAAACGTATCCTTTAAGTTATAAAGCTAGTTAAGTTATTTCTAAGAATTAGTTAGTTAAGCTAACTAAGTAATATTTTTAAGCTTTACCTCGCTACCTTAACTAGCTGCCGAATCGGGGGAGTCTAACCGGTAACGCCTTTTTAATTAGTTAAGGAGTAAGCCTCCTTTTTTTTATATTTCCTCTTTAAGCTATGCGATACGCTCTTATAACTATTAAGTCTCCTTTAGTTCCTTAATACGGCTTTAAAAGGCCTTCTGTTTTTCTTAAAGTAGCGGGGACTAAGCACTTACTAATAAAGATATTCTTAACGGCACTTTTATTATCTTAAGCATAAAGGGTGTTTAGTCGGATTCGTTATTTAAATAAATCTCTTATACTTATAAGCCTTAATTAAGGTTATATTAGCTTCGCCGCGCCGGTTTAGTACCGCTTTGCGATCCCTTTACTAATACTATCTTTACTAAGTAATTTAAAAGGGAAGCTTTAGAAATTATAAGGAGATAGTCTCGCGATACTACTAATTAAGTAGTAAAGATAGTAAATAGTACGATAGGTTATAGTATTGCTTAGCTGCTTACTTTATTATAAGACTAAAGCTTATAAAAAGGAAAGTCTCTTAGCTTTAGTTATAAGGGCCTGTCGACTACTTATTAAGTTAAGACTAAAAGCGGGGCTTCTTACTTAGCGCATTCCCCGCACTTAGTTAGCTTATACTATTAGTACTATTCTTATAAGATAATAGCGGGATACTATTTACTACGCGATAATAAGCTATAAGCTTATAAGTAAGGTAAGGGGGATACTATTATAGCGACTTTATAATATAGGTAAAGTGCGGGCGAAGCTTTAAAAATAAGAGATAGTAGCTACTTTAATAAGATAGTTCTTAAGCTTAAGGCGCTTATAATAATTCGATTTAGTAATACGATTATACTAAGGGGACGATAGGGTATACGCGGCGGCTTTAGCTATACCTTAGTTAAGAGGGGACGTATATTAATTAAATCGTTACCTTAGCTTAGCTTAAGGGGATAACCTACTAATATAATAAATACTACGAAGTACTAAAACGCCGAAACTTCCCCCCCCCCTAACACCCTATTTAGCTTATAAGGCCCTTATTAAACTTATACTAAGCTAGCACTTTAGCTAGCTTTTCTTCTTACTTTCCCCCCCTTAATATAACCCCTTTACCTTAGCTAATATCTAAGCTTATTATTATTGCCCCCGGCGCCGCGTTAAGTACGACTAAAAGTAACTATAGACTTCCCTGCTTAAGGAGTGCTATAAGAACGCCTTACCTAGCCACGACTATAAGTTAAAGTAACTAGCGCCCTCCCCCTTTTACGGCCACGGCGACTTAAAGTCGCGGCGGGAGTAGACGTAGAAAACGTCGCCTTATTAGCAGCCCGCTAAGGCATTTACTTCGGAGCCTATAAGGTTCTCGCTATTAGTATCGAAGGAAGTATAAGGCCGAGCTAAGTAAGGCGACTTAAATAATACTTTATCGACTAAGCGGGGTTAAGTATTATAAGAAAACTAAGAGGGAGAGACCTAGCTTTATTATAAGCGAAAAACTAAAGGTATTTAAGGTTTAAGCTAAGGTTTTTAGTATCCACTTTCTTACTAGCTAAGTTAGGAGTAAGGGCGGCGCGAATACGCTTTAAGACGCTAACTATAAGGCTATTAGCCTTAAAGGCACTGCTCTTAAAAAGGCTACGAACCCGCTTCGGTATAGCTAAGGGGACGCCGCGGGTTATAAACGGGCTAAGGGCAGGCGAAGTAAGAAGCGGTATAAGGTTATCGTTATTATTATCGCTATCGCTAACGCTCTTATAATCGGAAATAATAAAGGCAGTATCGGAACTAAGTAAGGGGCTGCCTTTATTTTTAAGGACCTTAGTCTCGGCCTTATTATTATTATCGTCGCCTTTATCCTCTTTTTCCTTTAGCTTATTATTACTAATATTAAGCTTAAGCTCCTTTAAGTCGGATATAACGTTAGCCTTAACGGCCTTTCCCTTACCCTTACCTTTAAGTACCCCTTTATACTTAAGCTTACGGGCGAGGGCGGCGCGCTCTTAAGCATAAGCCTTAGCGAGAACCTAGGCTTAGGCCTTCTTCTTAGCCTTAGCCTTAGCTTTAAAGTCTTTTAAAACGATAAAGACCCCGGGTAGTAAAGGCTTAAGCGGAGTAAGAGCGGCATAAGTATATATAAGGTCTAAGTCGGGCAAACGACCCTTAAAGGCAATATCCCGGCCCTTATAGCCGCTAAAGCTAAAGCGGTTAGCTACTATAAATAGCGTATTTTTTATACTTTTTAGGTTCCGGGCTATAGCGTAAACGGTTTAATAGATAACTATAATAGTGCCGTTAACTTTATTAGCGAGCTTAGCGTTAGCTTTATAAGCCGCGCGCGCGTTGTTAATAAAGCGGCTAAAGGTAAAGGTAAGTAGCTTAACGTTTATATTAAGGGAGGCTAAGCTAAGGGGAGCACTAAATGCAAGAGCCTATACTATAGTAGCGCCGGTGCGCTACTAAAGCTTTATCGCTATAAAGGTAAGCTTTATATATATAAAGCGCTTAATAAGCCGGCCGGATTTATATAACTCCTTTTAAGCGGCGTAAAGCTTATAGGCCGCGTCCTTACTTATAGCGGTAAGCTATACGGGGGATTAGCTAAGGTATATAAGTAGGTTCGACGTAAAACTACTTACTTAAAAATAAGAATAGTTACTTAAGGAGTAAGCAATATACGCTTTTATAAAAATAGCTAAGAGAAGATTAGCTATGCGAACTACGTATACTTATACGGCGGATATAACTTAAATATATATAAGCTTAGTTTTAATAGCCTTAAAAAACTATAAGCGTATTATCGCTTAATAGATAGCCTAAATATATATAATAAGGAATTTTATATTCGGTGCTATAATAAGCCCGGGCCTCTTTATTCTTAGTATCCTTACTTAGTAGCTTAAGGAGTAAACCTATATTAAGGTTAAAAAAAGTAACTTTCTTCTTTAGTATAGTAATAAAGGAGATAATAAACGTAATAACGGCAGAATAATAAGTATATAAAGGGGGTAAGGCGGTAAGTATATAATAGGCTTATAAGAAAGATAAGCGTATCTTTAGTAAAAAAAGGAAAAACGTAAGCGTATATACGCGGTATATAAAAGGCTTTATCTTTAAAGCTAAGCGCGGGATTAATAACTAGGCGGCGCGAATAAATAACGGTCTTAATTAAGAATATACGCGTATAGCGGGGCGCCGAATTCTTATTAGCGTAGACTATTACGGGCTTACTCTTTAAGGTCGCGCTACTTATAAGAAAGGCGCGGGTCGAAATCCTATATACCCCTCCCGCCCTATATTAAGAGGGCGGATAAGGGGAATAAAAGAGGGTCTACTGCCTATACCTTAAGCTTAAAGCGCGGTGCTTTAAACTACGGGCTGCTTAAGTTAAAGGCGGCCCCGGCCTCGCTAGGCCGCGTCGAACTACTTAGTAAGCGGGATATACTTATAGCGGAAAGCGCACTCTCTTTTTCCTTATATAAAGTTATAAGACCTTATATAAGGCGGACTAAGCGCGAATAAGAGGAGGTTTTACCCTAAGCACTCCGGTTTTCCCCTCTTATTTATTAATATCGAATTTTGAAAAACTTAGATTAAGTCCTTAGCGTAAACTTAATAATAATAATAATAATATAGTTTATTTATATATTAATAATAAATAGTAAGATAGTATATTTAAAGATCCTTAAAATTTACTTAAAGAATTAAGTAAAAAGTAACTAGCTATACTTTAAAGAAAAAATAAGCTTTTTACTATTTTTAAACTCTTATATACGTTTATATATAGTAATTAGTCCGTTATACTAGCTTAATTAATAATAATTCGTCCGTAATACTAGCCTTAACTAATAATAATTAGTTTATAGTACTAGCTTTAACTAGCGGTAATTAGTCCGTGCTTTATCCTCTTATTTTTATATTATAAAGTATAGTAAATAATAATAATTCTTACTTATTTTAATAAATATCCTTAAAATATTTACTAAGCTAAAAGTAACTATATTATAGAATTAAGTACTTATCCTATAAAAAGTTAAATACTAAACAATATTTTCTTTTATAAGAAGCTCTTATTAGCCTTTAAGTCTAACCTTAATAATAAGCACCTCTTTTTTAATACGCTTATAATAAAACTTTAAGATAAGTAGGCTATAAGAGCGGAAAAAGCCGCGGCTTACTAAGTATACTATTTTAATAATCTCCTTTACCTTTTTTTAAAGTATTATACTATAATAGCTTATAAAGCTTAATAAGACGTAAAATAAGTCTTACTTAGCTAAGCTAAGACTACTACCTTTTAAAAGGGAATCCGCTTTTAAAATAGTAATAAAAGATAGACTATAAAACGATAAAACCTATATAATTAAGTAAACTAAATTTAGCATTACTTAAATAAATTAATTATCCTTTAAATAAAAGAAATAAGAATAAGCCGACTTTAAAACCTTTTAGCTCTTTACTTACTAAATACCTTTTAGATTAAGCTTAGAATAATACTACTTTTTCCTTAAGACGATACGCTTAGCGGATATTTTTACTATATACTACTAATAAAGTTTAGTTTATAGGCCTTAACTATAAATCCGCATTAAAGGATACTTAGTAGTTTCTTAGTTTAGTATCGCTATTTAGCTTTATCCGTAATAGCCGCGCTAATTTAAGCGTTTTTAAGACTTTTAATTAATAAAAATAAGCCTTTTATACCTAAGACCTTATAATATACCGGACTTTAAAACGCGTATAAAACAAAAGGTTAAGCACTTAGTAAGAGTATTAAGATTAAGACCTTAATAATAAGCAATAAAGATATAGTAAGCAATACCCTTAATAAGCTAAACTTATTTATACTTAGCGCGTAAATACTAAGATTAAGTATAGCTTTAAGCCCCTTAATAAGAATAGTAATAATATTAAACAAAGAATTCCTTAGTTTTTTGAAGCACTAAAAAAACGCGCTTATTAAGCTTTAAGAAAACTTTAATTATAAGCTAAGGATATAAGGCGATTTAACTTATTAAGACTACTAAAAGTATCCTTTAATAAAGTTTAAGAAAATAATAAGGCTAGTATATTTTAAGGAGTAAATTATTTTATTAACTTTATCTACTAAAGCGCTAATAAAATAAAGGCTTATACGGACGAATTAGCTATTTAATTGCCCTCTTTCTTTTAAAGAAGCGTAGTAAACTAGTATTCCGGAGACCTTTTAAAACTATAATAAAAAAGCTTAGCGAGCTTAATATTAAACTAAGCTAATAAATCTCTGCTTTATAATAACGGTTCGGAATCCGCATAAATATAGCGATATAAGCACTTAATAAAAAGGCACTTTACTATTTAAGATATAGTAATAATATTTAAATTTAAGTCTTAAATATCGCGCTTATAATATAAAGCTAAGGCCGCGCGTTATTATCTAAACTACTTAACTATAATATATTACTTAAAGCTAGAAATTTATTTATAAGAATCCTTATACTATTTAATAAGAAACGAGGATATTAATAATAAATTTAATAAATTTAAGGAAATGCTTCTTTAGCTATAAGTTAAATATACTTAAGGATCTTAAAAGCACTTATTAGTATAAAAGAAATAAGATTAACTTATAAAAAGGCAAGGACTAACTAGCTATACTTTTTATATATTTTAAGAATAGTTTAAAACGCCTTAACTATTTATTAAGGCCTTATTAAGACCGCGGGTTACGTTTTTAAACCGCTTAGTAAAGGCGGATATATTATAAGCTTTATAGCATTTACTAAGTTAAGGGAAAAACCTATTTAACTAGCTAAGGATATAAGCCGAGGTCCTCCGGCTTAAAAGAAAAAGGATCTTTAAGACTATACGCTTATTAATACTAAAGCTAGATTGAGTATACCTTATAACTAAGAAAGAAACTATAATAAAGATCGATAACTATTTAAAGAACGAAGAGTATAATATAAAAAGAGCTTAAACGGATACTAATAAAAGCTTAAAGAAAACTACAATGTATACTATAATAGACTTAGTTTAAGAGGACGATAAAATATACGGATTTTAAAGCAAAGCATTCCCTTTAAAGAATAAACTTTATTAATATATTAAAGATAAACACCCCCTTAACCTTAGCTAAGACGTTGCTATATAAAGATATAGCTTAGTATAGTAAGTAGTTATTTAAAAGCTATAAAGCGTTTAAATAGTTAAGGCTTCTCTTAATATCTAACCGTTTAGCCTTAATAAGCTATTACGATTTACTTATATACCTTTATTAGTTTATAGAAAAGAAAGGCCTAGGATAAATATTAAAGCCTATACGAATACTAAAGTAAACCTAAGGCTTATTTAAGCTAACTTAGTAAAGACTTTTTAAGATATAACTATAAACTCCTTTTAAAAATTCTTATTTTAAGAATAAAAAGAATGGCTACTATTAAATAAGTAAATTTTACTATATATATACTAAGAAAGCTAAATAGTAGCCTTATAGTTATAAAGATAAAAATTAGCGCTTAAATAGTAAAACGCTTAGCGCTTAATATATTACTTAGCTAAGATTTTCTAGTTTTTTACTAAGAGCACCTTATAAACTTTATATTAGTCTTACGGATTAAGGCCTATAAAGGAATTAAAGCTAAAGTTAAGATAGTTTAGCTAAGACTAGTAATATATAAATAGGTAATCTACTTAGTTATTATAACGATTTTAGCTAGTTTTAGCTATACCTTACTTATATAAGTCTAAGCCCCGCTATTAAGATATAATATAATATTCTTCCTTAACAACCTTAAGCTTGCTTAAATAATAATATAGGATTATAAGAGCTTTATAGTAATAAACTATTTTAAGGAGCTATTAGTACTCCGTTAAAGCTAAAAAGTAAGGATAATTATAGACTTTAATAAGCCGTTTTAGCTATATAAAGAGGTTAATACTACTACCCCCTTAGCGGAAGTTTTTATAAAAACCCTTAATAAAATAAACGCTATTAAGGACTTCTTATAAAAAGATCTTATAGTAAACTATAAGCTTAAAATCGGCCGAACTAAAGACTTACTTAAACTTACTATTAATAAGGGGGTCCGGATCTACGCTAAGGACTTAAAATATATCTTAAAAGTTTAAGATATCCTTTAATCGTTTCCCCGCTTTTAACATAATAAGGAAGTAGTATATATATATAAGTCCGAATATATATATATTCTCTTAATAAAAAGATAGTAATACTAATAAGTCGTTTTAAGAGTATATCTATTAAGCGAAAAAAATAAGAAAATGATAAATATAATATTTAGCTAGCTAACTAAGTAAAGATAATTAAAATAAGTTTATAAGCTAACTTTATTTATAGCGCTAGTAATTATAGTATAAAAGATAGTAAATAAAAAAGAAAAAGAATAAGTAGTTATAAACTTATAAAGGATTAATACTATTATTACTTTAAAGGCTTCCTTAATACCGCTTTAAAGCAATATAATTAAACACTTTTAAGGAAAGAAGTTTATTAATATAATAAACGTATAATCGTTTTTTTATTAGTCCTTAGTTTGCTAAGACTACTAAAAAAGGTTTATAGTTATAAGCTATTACGGGCTAAAGAAATCCCTTATAATATTTATAGGCTTTAGGAACTCCCCGGTATACGTTTAAAGATTTATTAATAATATCTTTTATAGATATTAAAAATATACAGCGGCCTATATTAACGATATTATTATTTACTCCGATATAGCTAAAAAACACCTTTAATACTTAAAGATAGTATTCCGCGCTTTTTATAACTATAATATTACCTTATTAAGATTAAAGTCTTTTTTAGCATACCTATTTATATAACTCCTTAGATTTAAAGTAAACGCTATTAGCTTAATAAATATAGATAAACCCGTATAAGCTTTAAGGAATATTATGTTTTTAAAGAACCTTTAAAAGCTTAAGAAATAAATCGGCCTTAGTAAATAGCTACGCTATATAGTCTTATATTTCGCTTAAAAAGTTTACGTCTTATAAGAACGAAAGATTATAAGAATAGTACTAATAGTATAAGCTAACTAAGTGCGGGAAATGCGCTAAGTAAGAAGCCCCGCTTTTAGTCTTAATTCGATAAATAGTTAATAAGCCCCCGCGATTAAAAGTAAGAGACCCTTCTTTTTATAAGCTTTAGTCTTATAATAAAGTAAGTAGTAAAGCAATACTATAACTTATCGTACTATCTACTATCTTTACTACTTAATTAATAGTATTATAAGACTATCTCTTTATTATTTTTAAACCTTATTTTTTAAATTACTTAGTAAAGATAGTATTAGTAAAAAGATCGCGAAGTAGTGCTAAACTAGCGCGGCAAAGCTAATATAACCTTAATTAAGGCTTATAAGTATTAGAGATTTATTTAAATAACAAATTTAACTAAATACCCTCTATGCTTAAAATAATAAAAGTGCTGTTAAGAATATCCTTATTAGTAAGTACTTAGTCCCCGCTACTTTAAGAAAAATAAAGGGCCTTTTAAACTTATATTAAGGAACTAAAAGAGACTTAATAGTTATAAAAGCGTATTATATAGCTTAAAGAGGAAATATAAGAAAAAGGAGGTTCCTTCCTTAACTAATTAAAAAAGCGTTATTAGTTAAACTCCCCCGATTTAGCAGCTAGTTAAGGTAGCGAGGTAAAGCTTAAAAACATTACTTAGTTAGCTTAACTAACTAATTCTTAAAAATGACTTAACTAGCTTTATAACTTAAAAGATACGTTTAAAGCTATACTTTAACAATTCCGCTAAAATAACTTTAAAGTCCTATTTATAGTAAACTATATATATACTAATTATAAGACGAGATAGCGCTAATACCTTAAGGGATAGCCGCTAATTAATACAAAATAATATAGTATAAGCTAGATCTATTTTAAAAAATAGATACTTATACTTATTAAGGATATAGTAAATAAAAAAATACTTTTAGCAACGTAGTTAAAAAACGCTTAGTAGTAAGATATTGTTATAAAATTTAAATAGCTACGCCTTAACTCTTTACTTTACTCTTAAAGAGCTTTACGGAACCTTATAATAAAAACGCTTAAAGCATATACTATAAAGGCTTACTTAAGGAGAAATAATAAATATTACTTATTAGACCTTACTAAGGTTTTTAAAATATAACTATAAAAGCTTAAAAGCTTATTTAACTATAGTTTATAACGTTTTTAATTATAAAAAACAATATAAAAACTACTAAGAGAATTTTACTAGTATCTTTAAAGGATATCTAAGGATTTCCGCGGAATATCTTAACTATAGTTTAACTTATCTTTAACTATAAAAGCACCTTAAAAGATATAAGAAAGACTTTACCGCGATTTTTAAGGGATATTTAAAGATATTTAGGGGATTTCCCTAACTATAATTTATAGTATTTTTAATTAAGCTTATACTTAGTTTATTAAGTAATTTTATAAGGATATTAATAGTTTATTTACGTACTAACAATAAATAAAAGAATAGTATAGTTAAAGATTCTTAAAATTAGCTTAAAAAACTAAGTATAAAGTAGCTAGCTATACTTTAAAGAAAACGATAAGCTTTTTATTATTTCTAAACTCCTATATATATTTATATATAGTAATTAGTCCGTTATACCGGCTTAATTAGCGGTAATTAGTTTATAGTACTAGCCTTAATTAGCAGTAATTAGTCTGTAATACTAGCCTTAATTAGCGGTAATTAGTCTGCGCTTTATCCCTTTATCTTTACGCTATAAAGCGTAGTAAATAGTAGTAATTCCTACCTATTTAAATAAGAATCCTTAAAATACCCGCTAAGCTTAAAGTAACTATATCGCACGATAAAGTACTTATCCTATAAAAAGTTAAATACTAAACGATTTTTCTTTCGGTAAGAAGCTTTTATTAGCTTTTAAGTTTAACCTTAATAATAAGCACCTTTTCCTTAATCGCTTATAATAAAACTTTAAGATAAGTAGACTATAAGGATAAAAATAGCCGCGGTTAATTAAGTTTACCGGTTTAATAATCTCCTTTACCCTTTTTTAAGGTATTATACTATAATAGCTTATAAAGCTAAATAAGACGTAAATAATTCTTACTTAGCTAAGCTAAGACTACTGCCCTTAAAGAAGCAATCCGCTTTTAAATACTAATAAAAAATAGACTATAAAATAATAAAACCTATATAATTAAGTAATTTAAATTTAGTACTACTTAAATAGATTAATTATCCTTTAAATAAAAGAAGTAAGGATAAGCTGACTTTAAAACCCTCCGGCTCTTTACTTACTAAATTTCTTTTAAATCGAGCTTATAATAAACCTCCTTTTTCCTTAAAACGATAAGCTTAATAGATATTTTTACTACGTACTATTAATAAAGTTTAGTTTATAGGCCTTAATTAGAAATCCGCTTTAAAGAATACTTAGTAGATTCTTAGTTTAGTATTATAATTTAGCCTTATCCGCTATAGCTACGCTAATTAAAGTATTTTTAAGACTCTTAATTAATAAAAACGAGCCTTTTATCCTTAAAGCCTTATAGTATATCGGATTTTAAGACGCGTATAAAATAAAAGGTTAAGCGCTTAGTAAGAGCATTAAGACTAAGACCTTAATTATAAGCAATAAAGATACGGTAAGCAATACTCTTTATAAGCTAAACCTATCTATACTTAGCGCGTAAATACTAAGATTAAGTATAGCCTTAAGCCCCTTAATAAAAATAGTATTAATATTAAACGAATAATTTCTTAGTCTCTTTTAAGCACTAAGAAAAAAAGACGCGCTTACTAAGCCTTAAGAAAAACCTTAACTATAAGCTAAGGATATAAGGAGATTTAACTTATTAAGACCGCTAAAAGTATCTTTTATTAAAGTCTAAAAAGATAATAAGATTAGTATATTTTAAGGAATAAACTATTTTATTTACTTTATCTGCCGAAACGCTAATAAAGGCAACGCCTATATAGATAAATTAGCTATTTAATTGCCCTCTTTCTTTTAAGGAAGTATAGTAAAATAGTATTTTAAAGACCTTTTAAAACTATAATAAGAAAAGCTTAGTAAGCTTAGTATTAAACTAAGCTAATAGATCTCCGCCTTATACAAACGGTTTAAAATCCGCTTATATATAATAATATAAGCACTAAATAAAAAGCACTTTATTATTAAAGATATAGTAGTAAAGTCCGACTTTAAGTCTTAAATATCGCGCTTATAATATAAAGCTAAGGCCGCGCTTTATAAACTAAACTGCTTAACTATAATAATTTGTTAAAAGCTAGATATTGTTTTATAAGAATCCTTAATAATATTTAGTAAGAAAGAAGGATATTAATAGATAGATTAACGAATAGAAAGAAATTCTTTTTAGCTATAAGTTAAATATACTTAAGGATCTTAAAAGTACTTATTAGCGCGAAGAAAATAAGTTTAACTTATAAAAAGGCGAGAGCTAGCTAGCTGTACCTTATACGCACTTAAAGAATAGTATTAAACGCCTTAGCTATTTGTTAAAGGCTTTTTAAGACCGCGGGTTATATTCTTAAACCGCTTAGTAAGGGCGGATATACTATAAACCTTATAACGCTTACTAAGTTAAGGGAAAACCCCGTTTAAATAGCTAAGGATATAAGCTAAGGTCCTTTAGCTTAAAAAACAAAGAACCTTTAATACTATATACTTATTAATGCTAAAGTTAAAGTAAGTATACCTTATAACTAAAAAAGAAACTATAGTAAAGATTAACGACTATTTAAAAGATAAAGAGTATAATATAAAAAGAGCTTAAACAGATACCGATAAAAGCTAAAAGGAAACTATAATTTATATTATAGTAAACTTAGTTTAAGAGGCCGATAAAGTATATAGATTTTATAGCGAAGTATTCCCTTTAAAAAATAAGCTTTACTAATATATTAAAGATAAACACCCCTTTAACCTTAGCTAAGACGTTACTATATAAAGATATAGCTTAATATAGTAATTTCTTTAAATTTAAACAGCCACGCTTAGACTCCTTACTTTACTTTTAAAAAGCCTTAAAAAACCCCGCGATAAGAACGCTTAAAGCACGCACTATAAAGGCTCGCTTAAGGAGATACAATAAATATTACTAGTTAGACCCCGCTAAGGGTTTAAAGATATAACTACGGAGGCTTAAAAAGCCTGCCTAACTATAGTTTATAACGTTTCTAACTATAAAAGATACTATAAAAACTACTAAGCGGATTTTACTAATATCTTTAAGGGATATCTAAATATTTTACGGGATATCTTAACTATAGTTTAACCTATTTATAATTATAAAAGCACCCCGGAAAATACGGGATAAACTTTACTACGAATTTTAAAAGATATCTAAGGATATTTAAGGGATTTTCTTAATTAAAGTTTATAGTATTTTCAACTAAGCTTATACTTAGTTTATTAAGTAATTTTAAAAGGATATTTATAGTTTATCTATATATTAATAATAGATAAAAAGATAATATAGTTAAAGATCCTTAAAATTAGCTTAAAGAACTAAGTATAAAGTAGCTAGCTATACTTTAAAAAATAAAGAAGCTTTTTATTATTTTTAAACTATTATATACGTTTATATATAGTAATTAGTTTATTATACCGGCTTAACTAGCGGTAATTAATCCGCGCCCTATCCCCTTATCTTTATACTATAAGACGTAGTAAATAGTAGTAATTCTTACGTATTTAAATAAAATTCCCTTAAATATTCGCTAAGCTAAAAGCGACTATATTATATAATTAAGTACTAATCTTATAAGAAGTTAAATACTAAACGATATTTATTTTAGTAAAAAGCTCTTATTAGCCTTTAAGTTTAACCTTTATAATAAGCACTTATTTTTTAATACAGTTATAATAAAACTTTAAGATAGGTAAGCTATAAACGCTAAAAAGGCCGTGGCTTATTAAGTATACTAGTTTAATAATCTCCTTTACCCTTTTTTAAGGTACTATACTATAATAGCCTATAAACCTAAACGGGATATAAAATAAGTCCCGCTTAGCTAAGCTAAGACTATCGCTTTTTAAGAGGCAATCCGCTTTTAAAATACTAATAATAAATAAACTATAAAATAATAAAACCTATATAACTAAGTAAACCAAATTTAGTATTACTTAAATAGATCTATTATCCTTTAAATAAAAGAAATAAAGATAAGCTAACTTTAAAACTATCTAGCTCTTAACTTACTAAATATCTTTTAAATTAAGCTTATAATAAAGTTACTCTTTCTTTAAAACGATAAGCTTAGCGGATATTTTTACTATATACTACTAATAAAGTTTAGTTTAAGGGCCTGAACTAAAAATCCGCTTTAAAGAATACTTAGTAGTTTTTTAGTTTAGTATTACCGTTTAGCTTTATCCGCTATAGCCGCGCTAATTAAAGCATTTTTAAGACTCTCGATTAATAAAAACAAGCCTTTTATATTAAGGGCCCCGCGACGCACCGGATTCTAAGACATATATAAGATAGAAGGTTAAGAGCTTAATAAAAGTATTAAGACTAAGACCTTAATAATAAGTAATAAAGATATAGTAATCAATACCTTTAATAAGCTAAACCTATCTATATTTAGCGCGTAAATATTAAGATTATGCATAGCTTTAAGCCTCTTAGTAAGAATAATAGTAATATTAAATAAATAATTCCTTAGTCTCCTTTAAGTACTAAGAAAAGAAAATATGCTTATTAAGCCTTAAAAAAAAATTTAACTATAAGTTAAGAATATAAAGAGATTTAACTTAATAAGACCTTTAAAAGTATTTTTAAACGAAGCTTAAGAAGATAATAAAGCTAATATGTTTTAAGGAGTAAACCGTTTTATTAACTTTATCTACTAAAATACTAATAAAAGTAAGGCCTATATAAATAAATTAGGTATTTAATTGCCCTCTTTTCTTTAAGGAAGTGCGGCGGAATAGTATTTTCAGGACCTCTTAAAACTATTATAAGAAAAACTTAGTAAGCCCGGCATTAAACTAAGCTAATAAATCTCTGCTTTATAAAAACGGTTTAAAATCCGGTTAAATATAGCGATATAAGCACTTAATAAGGAGTACTTAATTATTAAAGATATAGTTATAAGATCCGACTTTAAGTCTTAGATATCGCGCCTATAATATAAAGCTAAGGCCGCGCTTTACTACCTAAACTACTTAATTATAATAATCTACTAAAAGCTAGATGTTTATTTATAAGAGTCCTTATAACGTTTAGTAGGAAATAAGAAAGTTAATAAATAGATTAATAAATATAAGGAAATTCTTTTTTAGCTATAAGTTAAATACACTTAAGGATCTTAATAGCACTTATTAGCGCGAAAAAATAGGTTTAACCTATAAAAAGGCGAGGGCCGACTAGCTATACCCTATATATACTTAAAAGATAGTCCGGGACGCCTTAGATATCTATTAAAGGCTTATTAAGGCCGCGGGTTATATTCTTAAACCGCTTAATAAGGGCGGATATACTACGGGCCTTATAGCGCTCGCTAAGTTAAGGGAGAAACCTATTTAAATAGCTATAAATATAAGCTAAGGTCCTCCGGCTTAAGAAAGAAGGAACCTTTAAGACTATATACTTACTAACGCTAAAGCTAAAGCGGATATATATTATAACTAAGAAAGGAACTATAGTAAAGACTAATAACAATTTAAAGGACAAAGAGTATAATATAAAAAGAGCTTAGTTAAATACTAATAAAAGCTTAAAGGAAAACGCAATATATACTATAGTAAACTTAGTTTAAGAGGCCGATAAAGTATGCGGATTTTATAGTAAAGCATTCTTTTTAAAGAATAAGCTTTACTAAAACGTTAAGGATAAATACTCCCTTAACCTTAACTAAGACGTTGCTATATAAAGATATAGCTTAGTATAGTAAATAGTTACTTAAAAGCTATAAAGCGTTTAAATAGTTAAGGCTTCTTTTAATATCTAGCTATTAAGCCTTAATAAGCTGTTACGATTTACCTATATACGCTTATTAGTTTATAGAAAAGAAAGGCTTAATATAAGCATTAAAGCTTATATAGATACTAAGGTAAACTAAAGCCTTATCTAAGCCGACTTAGTAAAGACCTTTTAAAACGTAATTATAAACTCCTTTTAATAAATTCCTATTTAAGGAGTAAGAAGGATAGCTACTATTAAATAAGTAAAATTTATTGCGTATATACTAAGACGGCTAAATAGTAGCCTTATAATTATAAAAGTAAGGATTAGCGCTTAAATAGTAAAATACTTAGCGGCTAATATATTACTTAACTAAGACTTTTTAATTTCTTATTAAAAGGACTTTATTAACTTTATATTAGTCTTATAAATTAAGGCTTATAAAGGGATTAAAGCTAAAGTTAAGATAGTCTAGCTAGGACTAGCGATATATAGATAAGTGATTTGCTTAATTACTATAATAATTCTAGCTAGTTCTAACTACGCCTTACTTATATAGGTCTAGGCGCCGCTATTAAGGCGTAATATAATATTTTTCCTTAATAACCTTAAGCTCGCCCGGACGATAATATAGGAATATAAGAGCTTTATAGCAATAAAATATTTTAAGGAACTACTAATACTCCGCTAAAGGTAAAAGGAAAGGATAATTACGGACTTTAATAAGCAGTTCCGGCTATATAAAGACGTTAACGCTACTACTCCCTTAGTAAAAGCCCTTATAGAAAATCCGGATAGGATAGACTTTACTAAGGCCTTCCTATAAAAGGATTTTATAGTAAACTATAAGCTTAAAATCGGCTAAACTAAGGACCTACTTATTACTATTAATAAAGGCGTCCGGATTTACGCTAAGGACTTAAAATACGTATTAAAAGTTTAAGATATCCTTTAATTATTTCCCCGCCTTTAAAGGGATAAGAGAGTAGTATATATAAATAAATCCGAATATATACGCATTCTTTTAATAAAAGGATAGTAATACTAATAAGTCGTATTAAGATTATACTTATTAAGTAATAAGAATAAGAAAGTAGTAAATACAATATTTAGTTAGCTAACCGTATAAAGCTAATTAAAATAAGTTTATAGGCTAAATTTATTTATAGCGTTAGTATTTATAGTATAAAAGATAGTAAATAAAAAGGAAAAATAATAAGTAGTTATAGACTTATAAAAGATTAACGCTATTATTACTTTAAACGCTTACTTAATACCCTTTTAAAGTAATATAATTAAACGCCTTTAAGGAAAGAAGTTTATTAGTATAATAAACGTATAATTGTTTTTCTATTAGTTTTTAGTTTACTAAGACTATTAAAAAATGTTTATAGTTTTAAGCTATTATAAGCTAAAAAGATTAGTAGTAATACTTATAGGCTTTAAGAACTCTTTAATATACGTTTAAAAGTTTATTAATAACGTCCTCTATAAATACTAAGAATACGCGGCGGCTTATATTAACAATATTATTATCTACTTTAATATAGCTAAAGAACACCTTTAATATTTAAAGGCTATATTCCGCGGTTTTTACGACTATAATATTACCTTATTTAAACTAAAGTTCTTCTTAGCGTACCTATTTTTATAGCTCCTTAGATTTAAGGTAAACGCTATTAGCTTAATAAATATAAACGAATATATATAAGCCTTAAAGGATATCGCGTTCTTAAAGAACCTTTAATAGCTAAAGAAATAGATTAGCTTTACTAAGTAAATATACTATACGGTCCTATATTTCGCTAAGAAAGTTAACGTCTTATAAAAATAAAAAATAAAGCTACTTTAAGTAGGATAAAAAGAAAGAGTCCTTTTAAGGGGCTAAAGATAAGCTTAATATACCGCGAAAGCCGCCTTTTAGCTTACTCCGGAAAAAGAAAAAGCCTTTGCGAATCTAACTTAAAAACTTACTAAGCTTTAAACAATTTACTACTTTAACCCTACTTAATAACTATTTATCTAAATCGATATATCTAAAGAATACGGAGTAGCGGCTATAGCTTTTTACTTAAAAGAAGGTACGGAATAAGATAAAAAGACGCTATTAGCCCGGATTTAGGTTTAGCCTATTATTTACTTAAGCCGCGCCTTTTAAGGCGGAGAGCTTTAATACTAGCTTAAAAAACTTAAAGTAGCCGGTTTAGTATAAGCAGTTTATAGGTTATATACTATAATACTATCTAAAAAAACGCTATAAGTAGTTATCTTTACTAACTATATAAGCACTTATAAAGTCGTATACTAAAAATCCCTATTCTTTACTAATATAAAATCTAATAATAAGCTAGTCCTTACGTTTTAATACTTAAGCTAATTCCTACTTAAAGTATGCTATATCCTAAGCGTTAAAAACGTTATACTAAACGCTCTTTTACGTTTACTATACTAAGACGATAAGCTAGTATCCTTAAACTAAGAAGGGGAATTAAAATATATTTAAAAAGACGAAATAACGGACTATATATTTCTTTATATAAAAGCATTAATTAAATTACCGCTCCGCTAAAATATAAACGATGGATATACGGAGGATATATAGTAAGTAAAGATTATAGCGTAGCTTAGTAATAAGGACAGTATCCTTAGACTTTTATTCTTTTAGTTATAGTAGTTACTATACTTTATAAAGAACGATAAACGCCGGAGATTATATATCCTTAAGACTTACGCTAAGGAGATCGTTAAAGACGCTTACACTAAATATTTTTATACCGACTATATTTATATATAATAAGATCTATTTAAAAGCTTCTTAATCCTATAGCTTAGTAAATATATAAATAAGGTCGTAGATAGCTACAACGCTTATTACCGCAACTTAACTAACTAAAGTAAGACGCTAAAGTAGCTTATCTTAATTTAAAGCTTACTAGTTCTATACTATATAATAGCGATAAACTTTATTACTAAGCTCTTAGTAGTTTAAGCTCAATATTCCTTATAAAAAGATCTTATAAGGAACTTCTTTAATACCTTACTAATTATAATTAGGAAATTCTTAAAAAATATCTCCTTATCTTAAGCAATAATTAGTTTATAATAAAAAACTAAGTATTAGCATTATATACTAAGCTACTTTATGCTAACTAAGGGATTTTAAAGGGGATAATCTTTAACTAAGACGTAAAGTTTACTTTAGTATTTTAGCAGACTTTATAGCAAGCTTTTAGATCGAAGCTTTTTATATTTACCGCTTAAACCTTTAAACTAACGGCTTCTTAAAAAGGCGAAACTAAACTATAAAAATCGCGCTACGATTCTTTACCGCTAATTTCCTAAACCTATACTAAACTAATATACTAGTTGCCTTTTAGTTTAGCTTTAATAATTCCTTCTCCTTAATAATTTATATAGCCCTTAGTAAGCTTATTATTAAGATAAAAATAAATAATAGCCTTTAGTTCTTTAGTAACTACTTATACTTATAAAACTAAAAGGTTTTATAAGAAGAAGCTATATTAGCTATCGCTTATACTTAAGCCGCTATAAAAGATAAATATAATAAGAAACACCGCTTGCTAAAATTTAAGCTTAGAGATTAAGTTTAGCTATAGCTTAGTAAGGGTTACTATATTATAAATAATAAACCGGCGAAGCTTTAAAAAAGATATACCGGGCCGTTTAAAGTTATTATTAAAGTAAGATAGCTTATATACTAATTAAATATAAAAAGATCCTTTAATATTTATTTAGTTATTTTAGTAGTATAACTACGCTTAACAGACGAGCTAGCTATACGCTTAAGCTTAGTTTAAGATAAAAGGATACTTTACTTAAACGAGTAAGAAGTAAAACGAATCTTATAAAGCCGTATAATAAAAAAAGGCAGCTAAAAGCTAAGAAAGAAGTTCTTTATAGCCTAAAAAGGCTAGCTAAGTAGCTATAACTTATAAGTAAACGAAAAAGCAATCTTCTCGCTAAAAAGCATAAAAGCCTTTAAAAAAGCATAAAAGAAGTTAGCTACTTAAGTAGTTTAGATAAAAGTATAACGCGCGGCCTTTATAACTTAATATAAAACTCTTTAATTAAGAGAATTAAGCGGTTAGGCCTAAGTATAAAACTTAAAGGCTATTATAAGTTATAAGAAACTATAACTTATTACGCTTAAAGTAGAAATTTATTTTAATAATAATATACTGCTATTTACCTTAAGTAATAAGGCCTTTTTAGCTTTATAGTATACTTATTTAAATTCTCTCCGCCGCTTACCCTTTTTCTTTTCCTTTTTTCTTTTTATAACTACATTTTTCTTTATTATTAGCTATAGCCCGCTATACCTTACTTACTTTTATATATATAACCTTCTTTACCTTAAGCTTATAATCCTTATACTCTTATTCTAAGTCTTTTTATTATTTAATATCTCTTATAGCTAAGACTCGCTATTCTATAACTACTTCTTTAGCCCGCTTTTTTATAAGCCTTTATACTTTTAATACGAAGGATATAAGTAGGCGCTTAAGCTTTATAAAAACGAGGCGGCTATCTTTTATAGCTTTAAGTCTTTTAGCGAGAGTTAATACCTTTAAGTTTAAGCTTTTATATAAACATACGCCGCTTTTTATAACCGCGCTTAAGCTAATAGATTTAACTTAAATTACGGTACTATAAAGAACGGCTTATATTACCCTCTTTAAATACTTAAATTAAACGACTTACCTTTTAGCTTTATACTATAGCGTAGTTTAAACAGCCGGTTTCGCGGTAACTTAGCTATACCTTTTACTTAGCTTTTACTATTTAAAAGCCCCCGCCGCCTATATATTTTTTAAAGTATAGCTAGAAATCTTTACTAGCGAAATAATAAGCTAATACTTAACGCCTTAAAGTTAGCTAACCTTACTATAGTCTTAAGATCTATAATAGTTACTATAGCTAGCGGAAACCCGCTTTAGCTAAACGACTAAAATAACGTTTACGCTATCCTTAACTATATATTTAAAGCTTGCCTTAACTAGTTTATCGCTAGGTTTATAGCGGCGTTTTAAGCTATTACGGCTAAAACCCTATCTTATTTAATACGCGGTCTAGCCCGCGCTATAAAATCCCCCTCTTAGCTTATAGCCGCTATAAGCCTTAAAGACCTATTTAGTCTTACTTAGTAAACGCTCCTTTTACCCGCCGCTACGCTTAGCTTAGCTATATAAAAGCGTATAAGCGCTTTACTATAGTTTATCCGCTATCCTTTTTTAACTAAAGGAGATAGTAATAACTAGCCTCGCGATATATTCCGCCGCCTAATTTTATAAAAGCTATTAATAGTAATTAATACAATCTTTAATAAGCTTAGCTTTACGGGCCTATACTTTAGCGATAAGATTATAATAATTAAAAGTTTCTGCCTAGCTATAAACTACGCTAAGTTTTACTTATAGGCCTATAAAAAGTTTAAACGCAACTTAACTTTAACTTAAGTAATAAAATTCTTAAGCTTTAATATCCGCCTTATTAGCCGCACTAACTACGCGCTTTATATTCTCGCCCTTAAGGCCCTTTTTATAAAGAGGTTCCTTAAGACTATTAAGTATATTTAAAACCTTAAGAGTAAGGAGTTAAGCACTAAAGCTATTAAGGACCTTATTACTTACTTTTAAGCGGGAATATAGATATTTAATACCTTAATACTAACTATACTTATTAATATTAGCGGGACGGCTTACCCTTACTTTAATACCTTCTTAGTAGCTAAACGCGTATTAATCGGCAGAAAGGCATAAGTAGTAGCGCTATATAAAAAGGATAATAAGTTAAAAAGCCTAGCAATAGAAAATAGGGGATAATTATAATAGCGGTAAGAAGTAAGATAAAATATCTTACTTATAAGCGGCTTAAAAAGCTAGTAAGTAGTACGGGAAATTTAGCGAAGGATTAAAAACGGCGTAGAAGGTAAGTAAGATAATAATATAAGATAAGGCCTAAATAAAGCTAGTCTTTTATAATATATCCCGCTAAGAAATTTAAATATTTTCTTAGTATAAAGACTCTTTACTACTTAATAAGTACTTTTTACTTAAATATATACTTTAAAGGAAAGTCGTAAAACTTTACTATAGGTTTTAGCTAAACGCGCTAATCGCTATAATAAAAACGAAGATATAAAACTAAATAAAAAGTAAGGATTATAATAAAAGCTACTTATAAACTATCTTAAGCTACTTAGCTACTATTAGCGAGATAGGCTAAAAAAACTATTAAAAAGATAAGGATAGCGTACTATTTATATAGCGTAAAGACGCTACTACGAAGCTATTACTTAGCGCCTCCTTTACTTTATTTTTACTTTAAACTAATAAAGACGTTAGCTTTTCTTTCTTACTTAAAGAAGTTATTATAAAATCTAAACGGCTATACTTAGACTTCTTACTTTACTTTTAAGGAGCCTTATAAAACCCCGCGATAAGAACGCTTAAAGTATATACTACGAAGGCTCGCTTAAGGAGATACGATAAATATTATTAGTTAGACCCCGCTAAGGATTTTAAGATATAACTATAAAGGCTTAAAAGCTTACTTAATTCTAGTTTATAACGTTTTTAATAATTAAAGATACTATAAAAACTATTAAGCAGATTTTGCTAGTATCTTTATGGGATATTTAAGGATTTTTACGGGATATCTTAATTATAGTTTAACCCGTTTTTAACTATAAAAGCACCTTAATAGATAGAGGATAAGCTTTACTATAATTTTTAAAGGATATCTAAGGATATTTAAGAGATTTCCCTAATTATAATTTATAGTGTTTTTAACCGGGCTTATACTTAGTTTATTAAGTAATTTTATAAGGATATCTACGGTTTATTTATATACTAATAATAAATAAAAGGATAGTATAGTTAAGGATCCTTAAAATTAGCTTAGAAAACTAAGTATAAAGTAGCTAGCTATGCTTTAAAGAATAGATAAGCTTTTTACTATTTCTTAACCCTTATAGATATTTATATATAGTAATTAGTTTATTATACTAGCCCGACTAGTAGTAATTAGTTTATAGTACCGGCCTTAACTAGCGGTAATTAGTTTATAGTACCGGCCTTAACTAGCGGTAATTAGTCCGCACCCTGTCTCCCTATCTTTACGCCGTAAAGCGTAGTATGTAAGTAGTTATTTAAACGCTATAAAGCGTTTAGATAGTTAAGGCTTCTTTTATAATTTAACTATTAAGCTTTAATAAGCTATTATAATTTACTTATATATACTTACTAATTTACGGAAAAGAAAGGCCCGGGATAAGTATTAAAGCCTATATAGATATCGGGGTAAACCGAAGCTTTATTTAAGCTAACTTAATAAAGACCTTTTAAGACGTAATTATAAACTCCTTTTAACGAATCTTTATTTAAGGAGTAAAAAGAATAGCTACTATTAAATAAGTAGAATTTACTATAAATATACTAAAAAGGCTAAATAGCAGCCTTATAGTTATAAAAGTAAGGATCGATGCTTAAATAATAAAACGCTTAGCGGCTAATATATTGCTTAACTATGATTTTTTAGTTCTTTACTAAAAGGACTTTATTAACCTTTTATTAGTCTTATAAATCGGGGCTTATAAAGGAATTAAAGCCGAAGTTAAGATAGTTTAGCTAAGACTAGTAATATATAAATAAGTAATCTACTTAGTTATTATAATAAATTTAGCTAGTTTTAGCTACGTCTTACCTATATAGGTCTAAGCGCTACTATTAAGGCATAATACAATATTCTTTCTTAATACCTTTAAGCTTGCTTAAACGATAATATAAGATTATAAGAGCTTTATAGCAATATAATATTTTAAGGAACTATTAGTACTTTGCTAAAGCTAAAAGGTAAGGATAATTACGCACCTTAATAAGCAGTTCCGGCTATATAAGGAGGTTAACGCTATAACTCCCTTAGCGGAAGTCTTTATAAAAAACCTAAATAGGATAAACCCCGCTAAGGACTTCTTATAAAAGGATCTTATAGTAAACTATAAGCTTAAAATTAGCTAAACTAAAGACTTACCCGAACTTACTACTAATAAAGGCGTCCGGATTTACGCTAAGGACTTAGAATATATATTAAAGGTTTAAGATATCTTTTAGTCGTTTCTTTACTTTTAAAAGGATAAAGGAGTAGTATATATAAACGAATCCGAATATATACGTATCCTCTTAGTAAAAGGATAGTAATATTAATAAGTCGTATTAAGATTATATTTATTAAGCGATTAAGATAAAAAGGTAGTAAATATAATATTTAGCTTAATAACTAAATAGGGATAATTAAAGAGAGTTTATAGGCCGACTTTATTCGTAGCGCTAGTATTTATAGTATAAAAGATAGTAAATAAAAAGAAAAAAGGATAAGTAGTTATAAACTTATAAGAGATTAACGCTATTATTCCCTTAAACGCTTACTTAATACTGCTTTAAAGCAATATAGTTAAACGCCTTTAAAAAAAAGGTTTATTAATATAGTAAACGTATAATTGTTTTTTTATTAATTCTTAATCTATTAAGACTACTAAGAAAGGTTTATAGTTATATGCTATTTAAAGCTAAAAAGATTACTAATAATACTTATAAGCTTTAAAAACTCCTTAGTATATATTTAAAGGTTTGTTAATAATGTCCTTTATAAATAATAAAAATACGCGGCGGCTTATATTAACGATATTATTATTTACTTTAATATAGCTATAAAAATACTTTAAATACTTAAAGGTAGTATTTAGCGCTTTTTATAACTATAATACTACCTTATTTAAATTAAAGTCCTTTTTAGCGTACTTATCTATATAGCTTTTTGGATTTAAGATAAACGCTATTAAGTTAATAAATATAAATAAACACGTATAAGCTTTAAGGGATATCGCGTTTTTAAAAAACCTTTAATAGCTTAAGAAATAAATCGGCCTTACTAAGTAGCTATACTATATAGTTTTATATTTCGCTAAGGAAGTCGACGTCTTATAAAACTAAAAAATAAAGCTACTTTAAGTAAGATAAGAAGAAGGAGTCCCTTTAAAGAGCTAAGGATAAGTTCGATATACTGTAAAAGCCGCTTTTTAGCTTACTTTAAAAGAAAGAAAGGCCTTTATAAATCTAACTAAAAACCTTACTAAGCTTTAAACGATTTATTATTTCGACCCCGCTTAATAACTATTTATTTAGATTAATATATTTAAAGAATACGGAGTAGCGGCTAAAGCCTTTTACTTAAAGGAAGGTATAAAATAAGATAAAAAGACGCTACTAGCTTAGACTAAGATTTAACTTATTATTTACTTTAGCCGCGCCCTTTAAAGTAAAGAACCTTAATACTAGCTTATAAAGCTTAAAGTAACCGGTTTAGTATAAGCAGTTTATAAGTTATATACTATAATACTATTTATAAAAACGCTATAAGTAGTTATCTTTATTAACTATATAAGTACTTATAGAATTATAAAATAAAAATCCCTATTCTTTATAAATATAAAAATAAATAATAAGCTAATCCTTATTTCTTAATACTTAAGCTAATTGCCTCTTAAGGTATACTATATCCTAAGCGTTAAAAACGTTATACTAAACACTCTTTTACGTTTACTAAATTAAAACAATAAGCCGGTAACTTTAAACTAAGAAGAGGAATTAAAACGTATTTTAAAAGATAAGACGATAAACTACGTATTCCTTTATATAGAAGTATTAATTAAATTACTGCTTTACTAAAAAATAATTAATAGATATATAGAGAATATATTATAAGTAAAGATTATTATAAAGCTTAGTAATAAAGACGGTATCCCCAGACTCTTGTTTTTTTAATTATAGGGGTTACTATACCTTTTTTTAAAACTATAAACGCTAAAAACTATATATTCTTAAGACCTACGCTAAGGAGATTATTAAAGACGCTTATACTAAATATTTTTATACCGGCCGTACTAATATATAGTAAGATCTATTTAAGAGCTTCTTAATCTTATAGCTTAATAAATACGTAAAAAGGGTTATAAATAGCTATAATACTTATTCTTATAACTAAACCGATTAAAGTAAGATATTAAAGTAGCTTATCTTAATTTAAAGTCTATTAGTTTTATACTATATAATAGCGATAAACATTATTATCGGGCTCTTCATAGTTTAAGCTAAATAATCTTTATAAAAAGATCTTATAAAGAACTTCTTTAATATTTTATTAACTATAACTAATAAATTCTTAAAAATATATCTCCTTATCCTATATAATAACTAGTTTATAGCGAAAGACTAAGTATAAGCGTTATATACTAAGCTACTCCGCGCTAATTAAAAGATTCCGAAAAGGGTAATTTTTAACTAAGCTATAAAGTTTACTTTAGTATTTTAGCGGACTTTATAGCAAGCCTTTAAATTAAAGCTTTTTATATTTACTGCTTAATACTTTTAAACTAACGGCCTATTAAAAAGGCGAAACTAAACTATAAAAATCGCGCTACGATTCTTTATTACTAATTTCCTAGACTTACGCTAAACCGATATATTAGTTGCTTTTAAGTTTAGCCTTAATAATTCCTTTTTCTTAATAGTTTACGTAGCTTTTAATAAGCTTATTATAAGAATAAAAATAGATAACGGCCTTTAGTTCTTTAATTACTACTAATACTTATAAAACTAAGAGGTCTTATAAAAAGAAGCTAAGTTAGCTATTACTTATACTTAGTCTACTATAAAAGATAGAAATAATAAAAAACACTACCCGCTAAAATTTAAGCTTAGCGATTAAGTCTAGCTATAGCTTAGTAAGGGTGACTATATTATAAATAGTAAACTAGCGGAACTTTAAAAAAGACATACTAAGCCGTTTAAGGTTATTATTAAAGTAAGATAGCTTATATACTAATTAAATATAAAAAGGTCTTTTAATATCTATTTAGTTATTTTAATAATATAACTATGCTTAGTAAATAAGCTAGTTAGATGCTTAAGCTTAGTTTAAAATAAAAAGATACTTTACTTAAATAAGTAAAAGGTTAAACAAATCTTATAAAGCTATATAATAAAAAAAGGCGGCAGAAAGCTAAGAAAGAAGTTTTTTATAGCTTAAAAAGGCTAGCTAAGTAGCTATAACTTATAAGTAAATAAAAAAGTGGTCTTTTTATTAAAGATTATAAAATCCTTTAAAAAAGCATAAAAAGAGTTAGATACTTAAGTAGTTTGGATAAAAGTATAACGCATAGCTTCGTTAACTTAATAGAAAACTCTTTAACTAAGAGAATTAAGCGGTTAGGCCTAAATATAAGACTTAAAAGCTACTATAAGTTATAAAAAACTATAACTTACCGCGCTTAAAGTAATTAGTTATTTTAATAATATACCGCTGTTTACTTTAAGTAATAAAGCCTTTTTAGCTTTATAGTATAATTATTTAAATTATTTTTACTACTTACTTTCTTTCTTTTTCTTTCTTTCTTTTATAACTATATTTCTTTATATTACCGGCCTTAGCTTACTATACCTCGCCTACTCTTATATATATAACTTTTTTTACTTTAAGCTTTTAATCTTATTACTTTTATTTTAAGTCCTTTTATTATTTAACGTTTCTTATAGCTAAGATTAGCTATTCCGTAACTACTTTTTCAGCCTGCTTTTTTATAAGCCCTTACGCTTTAAGCCTTTATATAAACCTACACCGCCTTTTATAGCCGCGCTAAAACTAATAAGTTCGACTTAAATTATAATACTATAAAGGATAGCCTATACTACCTTCTTTAAATACTTAACTTAAAAGACTTACCCCTTAGCCTTATATTATAACGTAGTTTTAATAGCTAGTCTCCCGGCAACTTAGCTATACCTCCCGCTTAGCTCTTACTATTTAAAAGCCCCCGCCGCTTATATATTTTTAAGGTATAGCTAAAAATCCTTATTAATAAAATAATTAGTTAATACTTAATGCCTTTAAGTTAGCTAACTTTATTATAGTCTTAAGATTTATAATAGCGGCTATAGTTAGCGGGAACCCGCTTTAGCTAAATAATTAAAACGATTTTTACGCTATTCCTAACTATATATTAAAGGCCTAGCTTAACTAGTTTATAGCTAGGTTTATAGCGGCGTCTTTAACTACTATAGCTAAAACCTTCTCTTGCTTTATATATAGTCTAGCCCGCGCTATAAAATCCTTATTTTAGCTTATAGCCGTTATAAGCTTTAAGAACTTATTTAGTCCCGCTTAGCAAACGCTCTTTCCTTTTACTACTACGCTTAGCCTAGCTATATAAAGGCGTATAAACGCTTTACTATAGTTTATTTACTATCCCTCCTTAATTAAAAGAGATAGCGGTAACTAGCCTCGCGATATATTTTACTACTTAATCTTATAAAAGCTACTAATAGTAACTAATATAATCCTTAAAGGGCTTAGCTTTATAGGCTTATATTTTAGCGATAAAATTATAATAATTAAGAGTTTCCGCTTACTTATAAACTATACTAAGTTTTACTTATAGGCTAACAAAAAGTCTAAACGCGACTTAACTTTAACTTAAGCAATAAAATTCTAAGTTTTAATATCTACTTTATTAGCTATATTAGCTACGCGCTTTATATTCTTACTTTTAAGGCCCCCTTTATAAAGAGGTTTTTAAAGACTATTAAACACGTTTTAAACCTTAAAAGTAAGAAGTTAAGCATTAAAGCTATTAAGGACTTTATACTACGCTTTATAGTATAGGGATAAGGGGATAAGGCGCGGACTAATTACCGCCGGTTAAGGCTAGTACTACAGACTAATTACCGCCGGTTAGGCTAGTATAATAAACTAATTACCGCACGTAAACGTATATAAGGGTTTAGAAATAGTAAAAAGCTTATCTATTTTTTAAAGCATAGCGAGCTACTTTATACTTAGTTCTTTTAGCTAATTTTAAGGATCTTTAATTATATTATCCTTTTATCTATTGTTAATATATAAATAAACTATAAATATCCTCGTAAAATTGCTTAATAAACTAAGTATAAGCCCGGTTAAAAATACTATAAACTATAGTTAAGGAAATCCTTTAAATATCCTTAAATATTCCTTACAAATCGCGGTTTAGTTTATCTTTTATCTTTTAAAGTGCTTTTATAGTTAAAAATAAGTTAAATTATAGTTAAGATATTCCGCGGAAATCCCTAAATACCTCTTAAAAATACCGGCGGAATCCGCTTAATAGTTTCTATAATATCTTTTATAGTTAAAGACGTTATAAACTATAAGTAAGTAGGCTCTTAACTCTTTATAGTTATATCTTAGAAACCTTAGCGGGGTCTAACTAGTAATATTCGTCGTATCTCCTTAGGCGAGCCTTTATAGTATATGCTTTAAGCGTTCTTATTACGGGGTTCCGTAAGGCTCCTTAAGAGTAAAGTAAGGAGTTTAAGCATAGTCGTTTAGATTTTATAATACTTTATTACCCGCTTTTAAGCGGGAATATAGATATTTTATACCTTAATACTAACTATACGTATTAATATTAGTAGGATAGCTTACTTTTACTTTAATACCTTTTTAGTAGCTAAATATATGTTAGTTAGTAAAAAGGCGTAAGTAATAATACTATGTAAAAAGAATAATAAGTTAAAAAGCTTAGCAATAAAAAGCGGGGGATAGCTATAATAGTGGTAATAAATAAGATATAATATGTTACTTATAAGCGGCTTATAAAGCTAGTAAGTAGTATAAAAAACTTAGTAGAGGATTAAAAACGGCGTAAAGGGTAAGTAAGATAATAATATAAGATAAAGCTTAAATAAAGCTAGTTTTTTATAATATATCTTATTAAGGAAATCGAATATTTCTTAGTATAAAGACTTTTTACTACCCGATAAATACTTAAATATACGCTTAAAAAAACGTTAAAAACCTTATTATAAGTTTTAGCTAAATATACTAATCGCCTTAATAAAATAAAAACACACGATTAAATAAGTAATAAGGATTTATAATAAAGCCGCTTACTTACTATCTTAAGCTACTTAGCTACTATTAGCTAAATAGGCCGAAAAAACTATTAAAAGAATAAAGACGGCGTACTATTAATATAGTATAAAGACGCTATTATAAAGCTATTACTTAGTGCCCTTTTTTATTTTATTTTTACTTTTAACTAATAAGGACGTTAGCTTTTCTTTCTTACTTAAAGGAGTTATTACGAAATCTAAATAGCTATACTTAAACTCCTTACTTTACTTTTAAGGACCTTTATAAAAACGCTTAAAGCACGTACTATAAAAGCTCGCTTAAAAAGATATAATAAATATTATTAATTAAACCTTATTAAAGTTTCTAAGATATAACTATAAAGGCTTAAAAGCTTATTTAATTATAGTTTATAACGATTTTAATTATAAAAGATACTATAAAAACTATTAAGCGGATTTTACTAGTATCTTTAAAGAATATTTAAGGATTTCTACGGAATATCTTAATTATAGTTTAACTTATCTTTAACTATAAAAGTACTTTAAAAGATATAAAATAAACTTTACCGCGATTTCTAAGGGATATTTAAGGATATTTAAAGGATTTCCCTAATTATAGTTTATAGTATTTCCGATTAAGCTTATGCTTAGTTTATTAAGTAGTTTTATAAGGATATCTACGGTTTATTTATATATTAACGAAAAATAAAAGGATAGTATAGTTAAAGATACTTAAAATTAGCTTAAAGAACTAAGTATAAAGTAGCTAGCTATACCTTAAAGAAAAGAATTAGCTTTTTACTATTTTTAAACCCTTATATATGTTTATATATAGTAATTAGTCCGTTATACTAGCCCGATTAAAGGTAATTAGTTTATAGTACCGGCCCCGACTAGCTGTAATTAGTCCGCGCCTTATCCTCTTCTTTTTATACGGTAAGACGTAGTAAATATATAGTCTTTAATAAAGTTTAGCCTTTACTTTAACTTTATTAAATAATATTTCAAGCGGCTATTAAAGTAAATATAATTATTAAGGTTTCTTACTAAGTTATAATTAAAGCTTTAAAAGCAACTTAACCTTTATTTAATACTTATTTATAAGTATAGTAAAGAAGAGCTAGTTTAAGTAGCTTAACGCTACTAAGACGTTATAGATAGTAAGAAACGCTATTTAAGCATAAGCTTTAAATTAGGATAGCGCGGAATAAGTTTAGGATCCTTTAACTAAGGAAATTCCTACTATAAAAAAGGCCGCAGTAAATAATAATCGGGAGGTTCTCGCTATTAAGGCACTATTAATATCTTTACGATAAGAAGGGGAGACTTATATTTCAATACCCCTTAATATAGCCGCGGCTAAGGTCGTAAAGGAGGGCGAGGCTAAGGCTAAGGCTTATATTAAAACTAAGGGGTAATTTATTTTAAATATAATAAGCTAAGTCACTATATAAATAAGTATATCTTAGCTTTAACTATAAATACCTTAACGAATACCTTATATATTAAAGCCGCTTTATAAGGAAAAGCTTAAAGCCCGTAGTAAACGCCTTTTCTTTAGCTATATTAAAACCTTAAAAGGAGCTATTATAGACTCTTATAGTGCTACTAAGGCGAAACCGTATTAATATAAAGGTATACTTAAATACCTATAGTATAGTAAACTTAGTAAATATATATTTCGCATATTAATAAGGCTTACTTTAAGTCTTACTATTATATCTTAAGCTTTTAAGACTAAGCGATAATTAAGCAAACGACGATAAGGTTAAGGAGGTTTTAGTTAGAATACTTAATATAAAAAGTACTAAAAAGATAATCACTTAGTACTATATCGGTATTAATAAGTTAACGCTAAATAACTACATACTAATTTTATAGTTAATTATAGCAATTACGGATAAGAAAATCTATATTATCTTATAATAGAAATAATAATAGTTTAAGCACTTAATAAGTAGCGGCACCTTATAAAGTTTACGAAAATTCATAAGGGATTGCTAGAATAAAACTCGTATTTATATAATCGCTACTAACTTTAAGCTAATTTTATTGCTAAATAAGGACGCTAATAAAAAGATTCTTAAGAGAAAATAAACTAAGATACTACTAACTCTATACCTATTTAAAGATATATTCTTAGTTAATAAGTCTAACTTATTACTAATTAAAAAAAGAATAGGTTATATAATTAACTTAACTTTTAGTATAAAACTACCTTTTATACTAATTTACCCTTTATCCCGTAACGAATTATAAGTATTAAGTAATTAAATTAGTAACTTTATAAAATATAGTATTATCAAGGAATTATAAAGCTTAGTAAGCGTATTAATCCTTTTTATCTTAAAGAAGGATAGTAGCCTTTATCTTTATATAAACTACTAAGGACTTAACCGCGTTATATAAAAAAATCGGTACCCTTTACTTCTTATTTTAAAGATTCTTAACTATTATTAAAGAGCTAAATTCTTTCTTAAGATTAATATTTAAAATGTATATTAGTATATCTATATAAAAAAAGCAATAAGTAAAAAATAGCCTTTTAACTACGCTATAAACACTTTAAGTACCCTATTATGCTATTTAGCTTAATTAACGCTATAGCTACTTTTTAAAGCTATATTAATTAAGCGTTAAAAGCCCTTATCGATACTATTTATATAGTATATCTTAATAATATCCTTAGCTTCTTGTAAATAAAAAAGAAATATACTAAATACTTTTAAGAAGTTATAAAGAGGCTATACGCGGTATAACTATTTATAAAGCTATTTAAATATATATTTTATTAGCAATTAGTTAAGTTTCTTAGTTTTATTTTATAAGTTAATAAAGTATTAGCAAATGCTTAATAAGTAAAAGTAATCTTTAAATAGCTAATACTTATTACTTATTAAGATATTTAAGTCTTCTTTAAGTTTTATAATTACTATTATCGTTTATTTACCGCTACTTTTATATAGTAGTACTTCTTACCGCATTACTAAAAGGTAGTAATAATAATAAAAAGCTAAGAAGAGGAGACTTAAATATAACTAAATTTATAGCGTTTTAGTCTTAAAAGGCCGTATTTAATAATATACCCTTACTTTAATACTACGACTTAAAGAGGTATACTTAAATTAAAACCGATATATTATAATATATAATAGCGGGCATCTTATCCTAGCTTAATAATAAAGGTCGCTATTATTTAATTATATTTTAGTTAAAAAAGTTTACTAAGGCTAAGTTAAACTAGAAAGTCTTAAACTAAGAACTATTTACTATTTAAAAGTTATTTAAATTCTAATAATATTATATTAAAAGAGCCGCGTAATAAGTAAAAGTCTTATTTAAGTACTTTAACCTTTAAACGTTTATACGCTAAACCTCCTTTAATTAAAGATAAAGATAATAGTATATATACTTAGTACTCTTTAACTTTACGATTAAGTATAAGGTAAGGAAGTTAAACCCGGCTAACGCACTATTAAGAATACTTAAATATAAAGGTAAGAAGCTTTTATTTATAAAGTTACTATTAAAGCTTTAATTTAAGCTAATACTAATAAATTATATAATTATTACTAATCTATAAAAGAATAACGAGAAGGTTTTATAAAAAGGCTTTATAATAATAACTTAAAGAATACTAATAAAAGGCTATTAAAGTATAAGTAAAGTACTACGACTTTAAGTACTAACTACTTTTACTTAAAGTTAGTAACTTAATTATACTCTTTATAAAGAATTTACGCTTTAAAGACGATAAAAGAAAGCTATTTCTTAAGTATATTAAACCTTGTTAAGTACTATAAGCTATTAAGAAGTAAGCTTATCGTTTAGCTCTCTTAAATAAGTACTTATATATATATAATATATTCTAAATTAACTTATTAAAACCTTAAAAGAAAAGGCTAAGTGATTAAAAAGGCGCCGAACTATTAATAATACTTAACCTTTAAGATAAAAAAAGCGAATAGGAAGTTTAAGAAGTATTAAATAAGAAACACGTTAAAGGCAATACCTTCTTCTTAATTAAGTAAAAAGAATAGCTAATAAAGTATAATTAATAAGTTAATACTAAGTATATAGTAAATAGCTAAGCACTTATTAGCAAATACTTTACTAACCTTACTAAAAAAAGAAAAAACGTAAAACTAAGTAAAGACTAAGACGCTAAGGGTATAGGAATAACTTACTTATTAAGTTACGATTCTTTATTAACTTAATACTAATTCGCTACTAATTAACTATATCCTTAGTTAAGGTAACTATTTATAAATTAGTAAAATATAAAATAGGAAGAAAGGTAAGAAAAAGTAAATAACTAAAGGAAAATATAAAGCTAAGCTAAGTCTTTCTTAAAACGATAATAATAAAAGAAAAAAACTATAAGCTAAGCTATTCTTACTTTACGTTATTAATAAAAAAGAGATAAAAGAAAGATATAAGAAAAGATAAACTTAAACCGTCTTTTACTTATATTAACGCTTTATTAGCGTTATAAGAACTTACTTAATAGTCCCCTTATTTATATTAGTTAAGAAGGGAAATATTAGTATCCTCTTTTTTTTTATTAGCTACGTCTTAATTAGTATAGCACTTACCTCCGCCTTTATAATAAGCAAAGCGTATCGCTAAGATATATAGCTTATATTACCTATAAGTAGCCGGAGTTTTAACTATACTTTTTAAGTATAGTACTTTAAACTAGCTACGTTAATATTAAAAGGCGGCGCTAAGGTTAACTAAGTAAGTAGCTCGCGCTGCTTATTAATAAGCGTGCGATAATCGCTACGCTAAAACTAGGAAATTATTAGCTAATTACTAATATATTAATCGTATATTAATTACTATTATATCCTTCTTAGTACTTATAATACTATCCTTATTTTAATAAGTTATTTTAGCAATATTAAACGCCTTATAAAGATATTAAGCTATTATAATAAGATAGTAGCAAGCCTCCTTATAAAATATAAAAGCGTTATCGTTATTATTATTATTCTTAAAGTCTATATCGTTAATATTAAGTATATTAAGCTCTTAAATATAATTAAGCACGGTGACTATATTAGCTTAGTTACCGGCTATAAGTATAGCCGCCTATATAATAATTAGCTAATAAAGAGCGATAATAAATTTAATTAATAGTTATCGTTAATTAATAATATACTTTATTATAAGTAGCTATATACTAATCGTATTGCTCGCACTTAATAAAGGTAATACTAATAAAAATATACTTAATCTCTATAACTTTAATAAGCTTTAGCTTAAATACCTTTTAAGCTATAATATTAGTATATAGATAATATATATACTAAAGTTTAGTAGGCATTACGCTATAAATATAAATAGCGCGGGCTTTAGCTTTAAACTATATACGTTTTGCCCGTAAAATAATAAAGACGTTAGCTTTACTATTACCTATATTAATTTAAGTATTATTATCGCTATTACTATTACTACTACTTATTATATTAAGCTGCTCTCTATTAAGGGGAGGCATAATAAGCGGAGCGTTACGGCTAGGTATTACTAGTATTTTAAGGCCTAATTAGTCTTAATACTACTACTTTAAAGGAATAGTATTATTATTAGCACTATTAATACTAAGGATAAAAGACTTACTTTATACTTATAAATCGTTAGTAAGCGTATTAATTACTATATCCTTAAGGATAAGCGTAGGGTTAAGTATAGGCACTATTTTAAAAAGTGCTCCTTAATTATAAGGTAATAGCGAGCTAACCGTCTTTTTAGCCCGACCTCTCTTATTACTAATACCGGCCTTTCCGGCTAAGGGGAGTTAAGGACTTAAGAAGAACCTTAATCGCGATTATAACGCTTTAAGAGCGAACCCCTTAAGAGTTAATACTATATTTAACGTAGGAAATCGGCGCGCTTATTAGTTAAGCGCGGCTTTAAAGTGCGAGGTATATTAGCGATAATAAAGAGGTATAAAATATATATTAAATAGGGAGCGAAAAGGTGTAGAAAACTTAATAGTAAAATAATTGCGGAAAGGTTAAAGAAAGAAAGAAAATTAAAAAGTGCGGGGATAAGCATAATAAGCTTTTAACTTATATATTGCTATTAATATCTAAGCGTAATACTTATAATTACTTAAACCTAATTAATATAATTATAACCCCGTATATAACTTTAAGCGACTACTAAGCGTACATACTACTATATTTTAATTGTATATACTTATATAATAATACTAACTAAGGATATAACTATAACTTTATATTACTTAATCCTTTATAAATATTATACTTAATATACTCTTAACTAAATAGCCGAGGGCGTTTATTATACACAGGGGATAATTATAAAAATAGTACTAATAGTATAAGCTAACTAAGTATAGGGAATACGCTAAGTAAGAAGCCCCGCTTTTAGTATTAGCTTAATAATTAGTTAACAGGCCCTTAAGACTAAAGCTAAGAAACTCTCCTTTTTATAAGCTTTAATTTTATAATAAAGTAAGTAGTAAAGCAATACTATAACTAATTATACTATTTATTATTTTTACTACTTAATTAATAGTATCGCAAGACTATCTTCTTATTTAAAAAAAGATACTCCGGGTAGAATAAGAAAAAAGAGTCCCCTTAAGAGGCTAAAGACAAGTATAATATACTATAAAAGCCGCTTTTTAGCTTACTCCGGAAAAGGAAAAGGCCTTTATAAGTTTAATAAAAAAACTTACTAAGGTTTAAACGATTTAATACTTTAACCTTACTAAATAACTATTTATTTAAATTAATATATCTTAAGAATATAAAGTAGCGGCTATAGCTTTTTACTTAAAAAAAGGCACGGAATAGAATAAAAAGACTTTACTAGCCCGGACTAAGGTCTAGCTTATCGTTTACTTAAGCCGTGCCCTTTAAGGTAAAGAGCCTTAATACTAGCTTATAAAGCTTAAAGTAGCCGGTTTAGTATAGGCGTTTTATAAGCTATATAATATAGTACTATCTATAAAAACGCTATAAGTAGTTATCTTTATTAACTATATAAGCACTTATAAAAATAAATATTAGAAATCCTTATTCTTTATTAATATAAAATCTAACGATAAGCTAGTCCTCGCCTCTTAATACTTAAGCTAATTCCGGCTTTAAGTATATTATATCTTTAGTATTAAAAATATTATGTTAAACGCTTTTTTATATTTACTATACTAAGATAATAAGCTAGTATTCTTAAACTAAAAAGGGGAATTAAAACGTCTTTAAGAAAATAAGATAATAGACCGCGTATTCCTTTATACGGAAGTATAACTTAAATTACTACTTTACTAAAAATAATAATTAATAGATATATAGAGGATATATAATAAGTAAAGATTATTATATAGCTTAATAATAAGGACGATATCCTTAGACTTTTGTTTTTTTAGTTATAGGGGTTACTATACGTTATAGAGAATAATAAACGCTTAAGACTATATATTTTTAAGACCTATACTAAGGAAATTGTTAAAGACGCTAACGCTAAATATTTTTATACTAGCTATACTTATATATAGTAAGATCTATATAAAAGCTTCTTAATCCTTTAGCTTAATAAATATTTAAGTAAAGTTATAAATAGCTATAACGCTTACTACTATAATTAAACTAATTAAAGTACGATATTAAAGTAGCTTATCTTAATTTAAAGCCCGCCGATTTTATATTATATAATAGTAAGAAACTTTATTACTAAGCTTTTAGTAGTTTAAGCTAAAGTATCCTTATAAAAAATCCTATAAAGAACTTTTTTAATACTTTATTAACTATAACTAATAAATTCTTAAAGATATATCTCTTTATCCTAAGTAATAACTAGTTTATAGCGGAAAACTAAGGATAAGCGTTATATACTAAGCTACTCCGCGCTAATTAAGAGTTTTTAAAAAGGATAATCTTTAACTAAGACATAAAGTTTACTTTAGTATTTTAGCGGACTTTATAATAAGCTTTTAGATTAAAGCTTTTTATATTTACCGCTTAGCATCCTTAAACTAACGGCCTATTAAAAAGGCGAAACTAAACTATAAAAATCGCGCTACGATTTTCTACCGCCGATTTCCTAGACCTACGCTAAATAAATAGGCTAATAGCTTTTTAATTTAGCCTTAATAACTCCTTCTTCTTAGTAATTTATATAGCTTTAAGCGAGCTTATTATAAAGATAAGAATAAATAACGGTTTTAAGTTCCTTAGTAACTACTTATATCTATTAAAGTAAAAGGTCTTATAAAAAAAAGCTAAGTTAGCTATTACTTATACTTAAGCCGCTATAAAGGATAAATATAATAAGAAACACCGCTTACTAAAATTTAAGCCCGGCGATTAAGTTTAGCTATAGCTTAGTAAATGTTACTATATTTTAAATAGCAGACTAGCGAAACTTTAAAAAAGACGCGCTAAGCTATTTAAAGTTACCGCTAAAGTAAAATAGCTTATATACTAGTTAAATATAAAAAGGTCTTTTAATATCTATTTAGTCGTTTTAGTAGTATAACTATAGCTAATAAACAAGCTAGCTACGCGTTTAAGGCTAGTTTAAGATATAAAGACGCCTTACTTAAATAAATAAAAAGTTAAACGAATCTTATAAAGTCGTATAATAAAGAAAAGCGGCGGAAAACTATAAAAAGAGTTTTTCGTAGTATAAAATTACTAGCTAAGTAGCTATAACTTATAGGTAAATAAAACAGCGGTCTTTTTATATAAGATTTTAAAGGCCTTTAAAAAAGCATAAAAAGAGTTAGTGACTTAAGTAGTTTAAATAAAAGTATAATAAGCGGCTTTTATAACTTAATATAAAATTCTTTAACTAAGAGAATTAAGCGGTTAAGCTTAAGTATAAGACTTAAAAGCTATTATAAGTTATAAAAAACTATAACTTACCGCGCTTAAAGTAATTAGTTCTTTTAATAATAATACGCCGCTGTTTACCTTAAGCAATTAAGCCTTTTTAGCCTTATAGTATACTTATTTAAATTTCCTCCGCCGCTTAACCTCTCCCTTTTTCTTTCTTTCTTTTATAACTATACTTTTTTTAGCCGCTAGCTATAGCCCGCCGTACGTTACTTACTTTTCTATATATAGCCTCTTTTACCTTAAGTTTACGATCTTTATACTTTTATTTTAAGTCTTTTTATCGTTTAATATCTCTTATAGCTAAGACTAGCTATTTTATAATTACTTTTCTAGCTTGCTTTTATATAAGCCTTTACGCTTTTAATATAAAAGATATAAGTAAGTGCTTAAGCTATATAAAAATAAGGCGGCTATACTTTATAGCTTTAAGTCCTTTAGTAAAAGCTAGAACCTTTAAGGTTAGACTTTAATATAAACTTATACTGCTTTTTATAACCGCGCTTAAGCTAATAAGCTTAACTTAAATTAAAGTACTATAAAAGATAGCTTATACTTCTTTCTTTAAACGCTTAACTTTAATAACTTAACTTTTAGCTTTATACCGCCGCGTAATTTAAACGGCCGCTTTTACGGGAACTTAGCTATACCCCCCGCTTAGCTATTATAGCTTAAAAGCCCCCGCTACCTATATATCTTTTTAAGCGTAGCTAGAAACCTTTATTAGTAAAATAACTAGCAGATACTTAACTCTTTTAAGCTAGCTAACCTTATTATAGTCTTAAGATTTATAGTAGCTACTATAAGTAGCGGAAACCTACTTTAGCTAAACGATTAAAATAATATCCGCGCTATCCTTAACTATATATTTAGGGCCTAGCTTAATTAGTTTATAGCCGGGTTTAATACGGCGTTTTAAGCTATTATAGTAAAAACCTTTATCTCGCTTTATAGAAAGTCTAGCCTATATAATAAAGTCCCCCTTTTAGCTTATAGCCGCTATAAGCCTTAAGGACCCTTTTAGTCCTACTTAGTATACGCTTTTCCTTTTAACTACTATGCTTAGCTTAGCTATATTAAGGTATATAAGCGCTTTATTATAGTCTATCCGCCGCCCTTCCTTAACTAAAGTAAATAGCGATAATTAAGCTTATAATATATTTCGCCGCTTAATTTTATAAAAGCTATTAGTAGTAACTAATATAATCCGTAATAAGCCTAGCTTCGTAGGACTATATTTAAGCAATAAGATTATAATAATTAAGAGTTTCTGCTTAGCTATTAACTATATTAAGTTTTACTTATAGGCCTATAAGGAATTTAAGCGTAACTTACCTTTATTTTAAGCGATAAAATTCTTTAGGTTTAATATCTATCTTATTAGCTATACTAACTATACTCTTTATATTTTTACTTTTAAGGCCCTTTTTATAAAGATATTCTTTACGATTATTAAATACGTTTAAAACTTTAAGAGTAAGGAGTTATATATTAAGGCTATTAAGAACCTTATTACTTACTTTTAAGCGGGAATATAAACGTTTAATACCCCGGTACTAACTATTATTATTATTATTAGCGGAACGACTTAGCCTTACCTTAATACCTTCTTAGTAGCTAAATACGCGTTAATTAGCGGAAAGGTATAGGTAGTAGCGCTATATAAAAAGGATAATAAGTTAAAGAGTTTAGCGATAAAAGGCGGGGGATACCTATAATAGTAGCAATAAGTAAGATATAATATTTCGCTTATAACCGGCTTATAAGCTAGTAAGTAATATAAAAAGATTAGTAAGGGATGAAAAATAGTATAAAGAGTAAGTAAGGTAATAATATAAGATAAGGCCTAGATAAGCTAGTCTCTTATAATATATCCCGCTATAAAAAGACGAATATTCCTTAATACGAAGTCTCCTTACTATTTAATAAACGCTTAGACGCATGCTTAAAGGAGTGTTAAAAACCTTATTACTAACTTTAGCTAAATATAGTAATTACCTTAAAAAAAATAAAAACGTATAGCTAAATTAGTAGTAAGGACTTATAATAAAGACGTTTACTTACTATCTTAAGCTACTTAACCGCTGCTAGCTAAATAAGCTAAAAAACTAATAAAAGAATAAAGATAGTATATTGCTAATATAGCATAAAAACGCAACTACGAAGTTATTTCTTAGCGCCCCTTTAACTTTATTTTTACTTTAAACTAAGAAGGATATTAGCTTTTCTTTTTTACTTAAAAGAGTTATTATAAAATTTAAACGCCTATACTTAAACTCTTTACTTTACTTTTAAGGAGCCTTATAAAACCTTATAGCGGGAATGCTTAAAGCACGTGCTATAAAGGCTTGCTTAAGGAGATACGATAAATATTATTAATTAAACCTTATTAAGGTTTCTAAGATATAACTATAAATACTTAAAAGTCTCTCCGACTATAGTTTACAACGTTTTTAACTATAAAAAACATTATAGAAACTACTAAATAGATTCTATAAGTATTTTTAAGGGATATCTTAGGATTTCGATAGAATATCTTAATTATAGTTCGGCCTATTTTTAACTATAAAAGCACCTTAAAAGATATAGGATAGACTTTACCGCGATTTTTAAAGGATATTTAAGGATATTTAAGGGATTTCCCTAATTATAGTTTAAAGTGTTTTTAATAGTGCTTATACTTAGTTTATTAAGTAATTTTATAAGGTTTTTTATAGTTTTTTTATCTATTAATAATAAATAGTAAGATAATATATTTAAAGATCTTTATAATAAGCTTAAAGAATTAAGTATAAAGTAAGTAGCTATACTTTAAAGAAAAGATAAGCTTTTTACTATTTTTTAACTATTATATACGTTTATATATAGTAATTAGGTTTTTATATTAGCTTAACCTTTAGTAATTAGTTTATAGTACTAGCCTTAATTAGCGGGAATTAGTCCGTAGTACCGGCCCGAACTAGCAGTAATTATTCCGCGACCTATCCCCTTATCTTTACGCTATAAGGCGTAGTAATAAGTCTAAATAAAAGTGAAATTATTTTAATATATAATACGAGCTTCTTAAGTAAAGGAGCTATTTTAATATTAATTATTAATAAGAATAAATAGCCGATTTAATATAAAAGTAAGACTTAAAATAATACTAAAGTAAATTTAAATATAATAAAAAAGAAATATAAGGCTATTTTTTACTTTCTATAAAGACTAAAAATAGATATTTATAGCGTATATCTTGTCTTTAAATCAGATATAAAAGTTCTTATTAATTAGCTTAAAGAAGAAGTTAAAGATATCTTAAGAGCTATAAGTACTAAATAAATTAGTTATATCTTCTTATTAAACTTTACTTTTTAGTATATTAATAAAAAGAAGAATAGTATAGCTAATAAGCATTTAAAAAAGCTAAAAGGCTTTTAAACTAGCTTTATAAAACGTTTTAAAAAAGATTTTAATAAAATTTAAACTTATACTTAAATACTATTTAAAAAGGTACTATAACTTTATTATACCTTCCGGAGTAATAAGCTATAATAAAGTTCTTATAAAAGATTAAAAGACTATTTAATTATAAAAAATAAGACTATAAAAAGCTATATATAAAAAGCTTATAATATTATATTAAAATATAAAAAGCTATAGCGACTATTAAAATATAATATAACAGGAGGGGTTGCCGTCGCACTAATAAACAAAAGTCCGCCAGTAATACCTAACGGTATTACTGCCCCTTACGCTAGCTTTATAAGGCGACCACACTACTAGTCCTATAGGGCACCCCCCGCCTAGCTGCTAGCCACCTTATAACTATCCCCCCTCTATAGCAGCACGTCCTTAGGCTGCTAATTTAATTAACACGCTTCCGAGCGCTTGCTTATAGGCCCCGGTTCCCGTAGGCAGGGATACCCTAGCTAACGCAGGCTCCTAAGGCCTAGCGCGCCGCGCCCTTCGGTCTTTGCAGTCACCCGTAGGCCTAGCTGCCCGACGTCTTAATGCGCCTTAGGTCTTATGCCCCGCTCTGCCGCGCGCCCGTCACGTGCTTGCCCTGTTAGCTTAACGTAGCCGAGCCGGTGCTATCCGTCGCCCGGTCTCGAATAGAGAGCTATGGTTAGGTGTTATAATTGTAATATAACGGGAGGGGTTGCCGTCGCACTAATAGATAAAAGTCCGCTAGTAATACCTAACGGTATTACTGCCCCTCACGCCAGCTTAATAAGGCGACCGCACTACTAGTCCTACGGGGCACCCCCCGCTTAGCTGCCAGCCACCTTATATAAAATAAGTAAGTAAAGGCCTTATACTTATAGTAAGCTAATAAAATAAATATAACTAAATTATTATAAAATACTATTTATAAATAGGTTATAAAAGATACTAAGTTACTTAAAAATACTTTTAAAATAAGAATTAATAGCTTACTTTATAAAATAATACTTATATAACACTTTTATAGTATAGTAGTTATATACTTAAAAGGCATGCTGGCTATAATGCTAAGGTTAGTTCGAATCCGGCTAAAAGCAAAGTCTTTTTAGCTAAACTAGCAGACCGCGCGAACTTACTATAAAATTAACTAACTAGCGCTTTTAAAAGCGCTTATAAATTTACTAGCAGCTCGGCCCCGCTATAAGTAGGCCTACCTAGGCCTAGTCCTACCTAAGCGCGATAATAACTTATTAAAGGCGCGGCTCTTAGCCCCGGTCTAGTCCTTAACCGGGATAATAAAAACCTATACCGGATAACTAGCAATTCTTATACTAATAACACGGCGCGGTGCTAATACGACAATTTAATAAGGACCCTCTTTAAGACTTAGTAAACCTTAAAGCGCCCCCGGCTTAGCTAAAGGCCGCTAAATTATATAGCCTGCTAAGCCTCGCGGTGGCTAAAATAAGGCGATAACCCGAAATACGTATTTCGGCGGATAATTAAATACTTATAAGAAGAATTTTATTAATTAATAGCAAACTAAGAGATCCGTTAATTACTTACTACGAAGTCGTTATTACTTCGTAGCGGGCTAATAGTAGTTTAAGCTAATTAACCGACCGACCCGTTTATAGCCAGCGCCTCTCTTTTCTTATATATAGTTATAAGAGCTAATATAGTAAGACTTAAAGTAAAGAAGCGGCGGAGGGTTTTTCCTTAAGCACTCCGGTTTCTCTTTCTATAAAAACTAAGCGATAGCTTAGAAACTTAAATTAAGTCCTTAGTATAAACTTAATAATAATACTTATATAGCTATCTTAACTTATAAAGTACTAAAGCTTTATATTTAGAAAACTAAGAAGGCTAGTAGACCTTTTTACCCCTAGCTACTTAATATATAAAAGTTATTTTAATACTTAGTATATACGTTTTAATTATAGCTATAACTACTTTAAAAAGGCTTATAATAACTTTATAAAGTAAGTTAAAGTTATACTTATTAAACAAATTATAACTAAAGTAATAACTAAATTTACGCTATCTTTTATTTATAAGTAAAACGCAATACTATATACTATAATTAATAGTAAGCTAGAAATAAAAATGACTTTAAGTTTATCCTTAAAAATATTAATATAAAGGTTAGTTAGCCTTTTAGCTATAATATAAAAGTAAAACTAATAGTTAAGTATAGTTATTAAAAGATAATATTAACACTTATAAAGAAATCTATAAAGTGAGGAAAATAGTTTAAACTCCTATAATAAGCTATTCTTTCGGATTAAATAGCTATTTAGAATTTTTATAAAAGCTTTACCTTTTATTTAATATATAGATAAGACATTATCCTGCCTTTTTAATTAAAATACTTAACTTAGCAATTTGTAAACTAAGGTAAAGTTGCTATAATAAAGGACCTCTTTAAAGCGCGGCTTTATATACTTAAAAAAAGATAGGATATTAAAAACGCTTATAAAAAGGTCGTAGTATACTTAAAATAACTAGCAGAATAAACCGATAAAATAAATAAGTATATACTTAAAAAGGTCTTGTTATAACCTAAGGACGTAGTTTATTTCTTTAATATTAAACAATTAAATAATCTAAGAAGGTAAGTTAAATACTAAATAAAGTAGTTTAGTCCTTATTAATTTAATTTTCGCGTGAATATATCTAGAAGCTATAAAATTAAGATACTTAATAAAATTGTTTTTAATAAAACCATACTTAAAGAATATTTTAAGAAGTTTATAAAAGATAAAATAAGGTAGTAGTTTTTTAAAGTAAATAAGTAGCTACTATAAGATAAAGTTAACTTAAAAAAGTAGAGATAAGAAGTAAAAGAAACTAATAAAGCGGAAGATTTATTACTTTTCGTAAGTAAAAAAGCCTTTAATTAAATAGTCTTAAGACTTAAAATAAAGAAATAATAAGAAAAAGCAGAGAAATAAAAGTATAATTACCTAAAAATATAAAAGAAAAGCGTTAATAAAAAATTAAAGTATAACTTCCTTAGCTTATAAACAATAAGAAAGATATATATATAAGAGTTTTAAAAAGCTTAAAGAGAAAAGAATAGTACTAAATTATTAAAAAGAAATCTTAATATACTTAAGATAAGGATATCTTATTTCTCGTTATAAAGAAAAGCTAATATAGTATAAAGATATATATAACCTTACTAACTATAGTTATATTATAGCTGCTAAAAGAAAAAGCTCGAAACTTAAACTACTAGATTTATTACTAAACTTATTCGCTTATTACTTATTTAATATTAAAACTATTAACTTTAAAACGTTAATAAATTAAGAGCCTAAAGAAGATATTAAGATTAAGCTTAAAACACTATAACTAAGAACTTAAAATCAAGCTTAATAGCAACTATTTAATTTAAATAAGCAGGACTTTCTTTTTATTTCCTAAGAACCTGATTCTCTTAATATATAAGAAAAGAAGTTATATATAAAAATTATTTTAAATATTACTAGCTTTTTTTATATCAATATATTATACTACTTATAAAGCTACTACTTAATAAAAAAGCCCGGAAGCTAAGCTTTAAGAGAACCCTAAGTTTTTATTACTTAATTAAGACGTTTACTAATAATAGCTTTATATAAAGTCTTAATATTACTAAAAGAATTACTTTTTAAAATACTTATTAAGCTAAATTTCGAGAAAAAGCTTTAGCTAAGTTAGTAAAAGAAGTTAAACTAGGCTTTACTAAGTAATTATTAATAAAGCCTAAAAGTAAAAAGGTTTATTAAAAAAGTCGTTTATTAAGAAAAGATAATATAAAATTTTATATATTTCTAAGTAATATAAGCTACCTTACTTCTTTAAATAAAGATAATACATTAAGACTAATTTAATTATAATAAAGAAAACTATATTCTTTTTTAAGAAATTTACTAGCTTATAATATAAAGCGTACTTAAGTTTATAATTTAGATATTATAACGTGCTACGCCTTATAGCGTAAGGATAGGGGGATAGGGCGCGGACTAATTACCGCCGGTCGGGGCTAGTATTGCGGACTAATTACCGCTAGTCGGGGCCGGTACTGCGAACTAATTACCGCTAGTTAAGCCGGTATAATAAACTAATTACCGTACGTAAACGTATATAGGGGTTTAGAAATAGTAAAAAGCAAATCTATTCTTTAAAGCATAGCTAGCTACTTTATACTTAGTTCTTTAAGCTAATTTTAAAGATTATTAACTTTACTATCCTTTTATCTATCGTTAGTATATAGATAAACTATAGATATCCTTATAAAATCGCTTAATAAACTAAGTATAAGCCCGGTTAGAAATATTATAAACTATAATTAAGGAAATCCCTTAAATATCCTTAAATATCCCTTAAAAATCGCGGTAAGGTTTATCCCGTGTTTTTTAAGGTGCTTCCTTAGTTAAAAACGGGTCAAACTATAGTTAGGATATCCCGCGGAAATCCTTAAATATCCCTTAAAGATACTAGCGGAATCCGCTTAGTAGTTCTTATAGTATTTTTTATAGTTAAAGATATCGTAAACTATAGTTAGACGTCGTAAACTATAGTTAGGTAGGCTCTTAACCCTCCGTAGTTATATCTTAAAAACCTTAGCGGGGTCTAACTAGTAATGTTCGTTATATCTCCTCTAGCGAGCCTTTATAGTGCGTGCTCCGGGCGTTCCCGTCCCGGGGTTCCGTAGGGCTCCTTAAGAGTAAAGTAAGAAGTCTAGGCGTGGCCGTTTAGATTCCGTAATATAACGGGTCGGCCTTAATAAGGCTAAAGTAGTAGTTATACTACTATTCGTACTATAAAGTAGCTATTTAATTAAGCTACTATGTTAAATAGCGGTAGCGAGGGCAAATAAAGACAAATTAACTAAGCTGCTAGCTTGTTAATTAACTACGCTTATTAAGGGTCTATATAAGCGTAGCCCGGGCTTAATCTAAGGCCTAGCTTATAATACTACCCCCTCTTTACCCCGCTACCCTTAAGCAGGGCTAATAAGTCGTCTCCTTTAGCCGGTAGCTATAAGCTTAGGCTAAACGTCGCCTGCTAATGCTTTAGTAAGTCCCGAACCTAAGACCCCTTATTATAGCTTAGTTAACTATAATAAGTCGGCCTTAACGGGGCTAAAGTAGTAGTTATGCTACTATTTATACTATAAAGCAGATATTTAATTAAGCTACTATGTTAAACGGCGGCAGCGAGGGTAAAAGAAGACGAATTAACTAAGCTACTAGCTAGTTAATTAATTACGCCTATTAAGGGTCTATATAGGCGCAGCCCGGGCCTTATTTAAGGCCTAGCTAGTAATAGATATTCTCCTTACTTATACTTTTTAACTTAGCTTTAAATAAACTTAAACTAAAGCTAAAAATATAAAAAAAGTTAAGAATATTATAAGTAATATAAAGAGCGATTAAATCGTAAATATGGTTTAGTATAGCTTTTAAAAAGTAAAAAGTTAACTTTTCGGGGCGCTAATATCTTAAAATAAAAGTCGCTATATCTTTTTTCTTACTTTTATAAGCTTAGTACTTAAGAAAAAGGTGCTAACTATATATAAAGGCTTTTAAAGTACCTTAAATATAGTTTATATAAGCCCCGCTATTAGCTATAAGTAAAGAAACGCACTTAAAAAAAAGAGCTAAAACACATTTTTATATTAAACTAGCTATAATAGCTTAAGTATAAATATAAGCGCTAAATAAAGAAAGGTTTTACTAGCTATGTATAGCTATTATAAATACTTTAATATATTTAAAACGCCTTTTAATACTTATTTAACGAATAAAGACCCCTTTAAGATATATTAGTTTAGCGAAAATATAAACGATTTACTACTTTTTATAAATATTTTTAAAGTAAGTAGTATTTAAATTATAAAAGTAATCTTTAATAAAAAATATAAATAGTAAAAAGTTGCTAAACTTTATTATAATAGCAGTATTATTAATTAAAGGTCTTTAAAGACAAAAGGTAATTTTAGTATAAATAATAAAGCTAACGTAATTAATATCTACTTTATTATTAGCTTAGGTCTTAAGATAATAATATTTTAACTAAAAAATAAAGAAAGATATAAACTAAATACTAAGATACTTAATTAAATAGTTTTTCTTACTTAGAAATTCTAAGTATTAAGATTAATATAGAAGATAGTTTTTTTATACTACGAAAAAGTAAATAATACTTAAATTAACTTAAGCTTATAAAGACTTTTTATTAAAGGATTAATGTTTAAACGCTTTATTCTTTTATTTATAACAGTTAAAAAGTACGCTTAAAAGCTTAAAAGAATAAAAGCTAGCTAAAAGGAATAATAAAAAGCTCTTTTTTAATTATAAGTAAAGAGGAATAGTCATAATATAGTAAGAAAAATAAGAGGCTAAAAAGAAAAAAACCCTTTAAAAGTATAAGTTTATAAAAAAGGGAAAAAGGAAATATTTAGGTAGGTAAAACAGATCTTAATAAAAACATAAAAAACGTAAAAGTAATAAACTAAGTCTCCTTTAATAATATATAACTTAAATAATATATAAAACCTTTTAAGCCTTTATACCGCTTTATAAACTACTTTATAAGCTACTTAAAAAAAGAGCTTTTCCTTTTACTTAGCCTTTTTTTAAGTAATATTTGTTAATCTTATATATATTCTGCTTAACTTTATATATGTGCTTTTTAACTATATATATAGTTTTACTTATACTTTTATTAAATGCTTTTAAAAGAAAAGAATAAGCCTTTTTTAATATAACTATTATTTATCTTTATTACATAGTACTTTCTATTCTTATTATATAGTACTTTTTATATATTTAAACTAATCTCCTAAATCTTTTAAAGTTAAAATCTAACTAAAAACTCTTTAATTAGTTATACTAAAAAAGTAAAATAAGCGTAGTATAAAGCAAGGAAGGAGCTATAAGTAAGGGGATTATAAGAGTATAGAAAGTATGCGAAAAGATAAAGAAATAGATAAGATATATATATAAAATGTTAATAATATAACTAAAGTAAAGAGGGCACTAAGGCCTTTTAACATAAATAATCCTTAAGCTATAAGTAACTTTAGTAACTAGGGGGAAGGTCTTTTATTTAGCCCAACCTCGTATATTAAACTTTTAGCTAAATACGAGCTTCTATTTTCTTAGTAAGCCTTAGGATTAATTTCGCAAGGAATATTAAGTAGCGTCGTGACTTAGCGTAAATCCTAAAGATCCCGCTTATTATCTTTATATATACCTCTTTCTTCTTTGCTTATATCTTAATTATATATACGTTATAAAAGGTAAAAGAATAATATAATAAAGAGAATTAGATAGCGGATTGAATATATATTTCAGCGTATTTATACTATGCACTATTTAAACTATACTAAGCCTATAAGCTATAAGAGAGTATATTTTACTTTTTTATACCCTTCTTTTAAAGGTACTTATAGTATAAAAGTGCGCTTTAGTTATAGTATTTAAAGTAAAGTAAAAACCTTTAAATAAGAAAACAATTCTTTTTTATAGCTTAAGATTTGTTTTTTAAGGAAAAACCTAAAGCTTAATCTTTCTTTAATAGAAAGCTTATATATAAGTAAAAGCTCTTACTATTTTATTATTTAAAGAAATTCTTTATAAGCAAAAACTTAAAACTTATATAAAGGAAAGCTAAAAGAAAAGTAAAGAAATAGCTAAAAACCTTTATTAAGACTTTATATTATAAACTGATTTATTTTTAGTAAATTCCGGAATTTATTAAGTAATATAAAGCCTTATCTCTTAGAAAATATATTTACTATATTATCTTTAGATTTTATATAATAAACGTTTATTTCCTTTTTTAATACTATTACGTGTAAAATTATATACTAAGCCTATATGTTCTTTTAGCTTATATAACTTAGGATTCTTTACTTATGTTAAACTAAATTAATTATTTATAAACATTATAAGAACTTTATTTAAAGTATATTTATAAATTTTCCTTTTACTATTATATTAAAATAGCTATATAAATATAAAACTTCATTATTAGCCTTTTTAAGGCCTATATATTCTGCTTTATATATAAAAGTGCTATTTATTTCCATTTTTAATATACTTAGCTTTTAAGGTTATTATTAATAAACAAATAGTATTTAAAGACCGACTTATAGTTTATAAGACCTTTAGCCTATTTAGTATTAGTATAGGCTTTAAAAATAGCATATTTAATGTTATATTATAGTTATAATAACCCTTATAGTATAGTAATTATTAAGCTAAAAAGTATACCGGCTATAACGCTAAAGTTAGTTTAAATCCGGCTAAGGGCATAGTCTTATTAGCTAGACTAGCAGACCGCGCTAACTTACTATAAAATTAGCTATTTAACGCTTTTAAAAGCACTTATAAATTTAGTAGCAGCTTAGCGCCGCTATAAGTAGGCCCGCCTAAGTCTAGCCCTACTTAAGCGTAATAACGACTTATTAAGGGCGTAGCCCTTAGCCTTAGTTTAGTCCTTAACTAAGATAATAAAAACCTATATAGGATAACTAGCAATTCCGATATTAATAACACGGCGCGGTGCTAACATAATAATTTAGTAAAGGCCCCCCTTTAAAACTTAGTAAACCTTAAAGCGCCCTTAGCTTAGCTAAAGGCCGGTAAAATTATATAGCCCGCTAAGCCTTATAGCGGCTAAAATAAAGCGATAACCTAAAACACGTATTTCGGCGGATAATTAAATATTAGTAAGAAGAAGAATTTTACTTATAAATAGTAACTAAGTAATATATTAATTCCTTATAATAAAGTCGTATATATTATTAATAAAGTTTCGTTTATAAGCCTTAATTAAAAGTCCGCTTAAAATAATACTTAGTAGTTTCTTAGTTTAGTATTACTATTTAGCCTTATCCGCTATAGCCGCGCTAACTAAGGCGTTTTTAAAACTCTTAATTAATTAAAACGAGCTTTTTACGCGTAAGGCCTTATAGCGCACTGGATTTTAAAACGTATATAAAATAAAAAGTTAAGCATTTAGTTAAGGTATTAAGACTAAGACCTTAATAATAAGCAACGAAGACGTAGTAAGCGATACCCTTAGTAAGTTAAACCTATTTATACTTAGCGCGTAAATACTAAGACTAAGTATAGCCTAAAGCCCCCCGGTTAAAATTATAGTAATGTTAAACAAATAATTCTTTAGTCTCTTTTAAGTACTAATAAAAACGCGCTAATTAAGCTTAAGGAAAACGCTAAATTATAACCGAAGGATATAAGGAGATTTAACTTATAAAGACTACTAAAAGTATGTTTTAATAAAGTTTAAAAAGATAATAAGACTAATACATTTTAAGGAGTAAACCGTTTTATCGACCCTATCCGCTATAAAAAGAAGTTAAATATACTCTTCCGCAGCCTAAAAGCTAAATATAGCATAAATAACATTAAATATAAATACGTTAAAAAGTATATTAAATCCGCTATATAATTTTATATACACTATATATTTTCTTATATCATTCTACGTATATATAAGCGAGGTATAAGCAGATTAAGAAGAGGTATATATAAAGACTATATGTATAATCTATGCTAAGTCGCTACGCTACCTTGTATTCCTTATAGAATTAATCTCTTAGCTTATAAATATAATATTAACTTAATAATAGCTATTAGCTTACTATATATAAATGCGCTAAATAGGGGGCTCTTTTATTAATTACTTAAGTTACTTATAGCCTAGGAATTATCTATAGAAAGAGACCTTAGTCCCCCCTTAACCTAAAATAGATTATTAACCTTATATATATATATATCTTACTTATTTCTTTACTTTTTTATATACTCTTTATATCTTTATAATCCCCTTACTTATAGCTACTTCCTTACCTTTTTCTATACTTATTTGCTACTTAATTAGTTATAAGCCCGGCTTCCTTTTAATCCGGACTTACCCCTAACCCCTACCGACGTTTTTTCGACTTTTACGTAATCGGAAGATTCTAGCAAAACCTTTTCCTACTTTCTACATTATTGCGCCTACTAAGCGTATTTTCTTAGGAATTTTCATAATTTCTTATTAGACTTAGTTTCCTAGTTTTTCCCCTCTCTTCTCCTTTTACACCTTATGTTTTATAACTACATTTTTAAGACTATATTAAACATAACAATCCTCCTAAAAAAATTCCTTATAAAATAAAAGACGTGCTTTTAAACTCCTTTTCCTTTTATTTTATTGCTTGCTTTATATAAAGTCCTTTACTCTCTTTTTAATCTCTCCCTTATACTCCTTAAGTTTTAATCGGCTAACAAGACCCTAATAACTAGCAAATAAACCTTTTTAAAATCCACCCCTACTTAATAAGAAACGCTTCTTTAAAGACAAATTTTATTTTATTTTCTAGACTTTTCTATTATATTTTTTAATTGATATCCCTTTACTTAATATTTCTTTTTCTTACTCCTCCTTTTATTCGCCTTGTATACTAGAATACCTCTAAAAAGATCTAGAAAAAATATAGCTACTAAGAAAGACTACTTCTTTAGCAACCTAAAGGGTTCTTTAAATCATTCCTTTAAATTAATCTAAACAAATCCGTTTTTATCCGAGAGAAAGCCGCCGGAGCTGTTTCTTAAGACCTATATACTAAATCCGCAGAAATCCTTGCCTTTATACGTCTAATAGTTTAGGATAGCCCTCTCTCTTAAATAAAACACTATATAACTATATAGTTAGCTTAAAAAGCTTTAAAAACCCTTTAAAACTTAATAAATTTCACTTCGAATTTACTTCTTATAAAAGAATTATTGAAAATAACCCTTAAAACCTATACTTCGATTAAAGTATATCTTAAGAAGATAAAGGAGCTTTTTAAAAAGCTAAATATATAAGAAATTGAAATTCTTAAGGTAGTAATTATAAATTAGATTTTAGAATGCTTAAAAAGCTCCTATTCTAGCTTTATAACTAATATTTCTTAAGCTCTTTAAGATAACACTTAAGCTTATACTTTAAAATTACTTTCTTCCTTATTAATCGATAAGTTTAAAAGGATTAAAGCTTTAAAAGGTCCTTCTTTTAATTAGTTATTCTTTTTAGATAGTAAAAAACCCGTCTTTTATAAGAATTATAAGAAAAAGAGCTATGCTATAAAAGACTGCTTTTAACTTAAAGAAAATAAAAATAAGGTAAAGGCGGTAGGTTTTAAATTAAAAGCTTCTTTTTCTTCTTTTTATAAAAGGCCCCTTTTAATTTAACCTTCTCGGGACTATTTAAATAAGAATAATAGGCGTTTTATATCTATACCCTTCTTAAGAGAGTCTTCTTAAGAGAGAGTTTTAGTTACTAGAAAATTAGTAGTTAAAGGCCGAAAAAGAAGACGAGTTTCCTCTTTTAAAGAGTCCTCTCTATTTAGAAAAATACTTTATATTTCCGATTCCTTAGCTTAAGTAAATAACCCTCTTCTTATAACCTCTATGCTCTTTATACCCTTTATACCCTCTATACCCTTTATATTCTTTATACTTTCTATACTCTTTATACCCTCTATAGCCTCTATTCCCCTTAGACCCTCTATACTTTTTATACCACTTTTATATACACCTCTTTTATATACCTCTTTAAAACAGAAAAAGAAAGCTAATATAAGAAATATTAAAAGACCTTTAAACCCTCTTCTTTCCTCTATTTCTTAGGTTGTTTATAAGGTAGATAAGAATATTATAAAAGTAAAAAAAGGGAATATATATAACTTATTTTAAATATAAAGGCTTTTAAGCATATAGTATATAATAAATTACTCTATTCTTCTTATAAAGATATATATATAACTATTACTTAGGGAAAAGCGTCTTTTATTATAGTTAAAGGCGTAGGGAATTTATTTTTTAAATTTCCTAATAGCAATATACGCTATATATTAAGGAACTGCCTTTATTTACCTTAAATTAGTATTAGTATTATAAGCTAATTATCGCTTTATAATACCTTTACTTTAATAAGTAAAGATAATATAACTCTCTTAAATAAAGAGGGAAATATACTTATATTAGGCTTTATTAATAACGGCCTATCTTATATTCTTATAGTTATAAGGACTCGCTTTTTAATTAATAATAGAGTATATAATATAAAAGGCTCTATAAACAATATACCTATAAATAATATACCTAAAAACAATATACTTATAAATAATATATTTATAAACAATATACCTATAAATAATATACTAATAGATAATACCTTTATAAATAAAGATAAAACGTTTATAGATTAAAAGAAGACTATAAATATACTTTTTTAGTATAAAGGACTAGGACATATAAACTATAAATCCCTATATAGATACCTAAAAAAAAGGTATGTTAATACAAGTATAAGTACAGCTAATATAATAAAGATAAAGCAATATAAAGCTTATATAAAAGCTAAATAAATAGATAAAAAGAAAAAGACTCCTTTAAAAAGGAAATACCTCTTTTTAGATAAAATACATACTAATATTTAGAGCCTTATAAAAACCCTACTTATAATAATACACATACTTTATATCCTTTTTAAACGCTATAACTAAATATCTTAATATATGTCTTATTAAAAGTAAGGTAAAGTGTCTGCCTAAATTCTTAGAATATAAGTAGGAATTAGAAAATAATATAAATAAGACTACTATAAAAAAAGTTTTCTTTAATAACATAAGAGAATTTATAGATAATATAAAACTATATTGCCTAAAAAGCGGCCTTATATATAATATAAGTCCTATATATACCCCTTATTTCAACGGTAAAATAAAAAGGATAAATAAGACTATACTTAATAAAGTCCGGGCTATGCTTTTTACCTTAAATCTACTAAAATGCTTATATAGTAAGGCTGTCTTAGCAGCTATATATATATATAATAAGTCCCTGTATTCTATTAAAGACTTTATATCCCCTATAGAAAAAAAGGATAATATAGCTTTAAGTCTAAAAGACTTCGATAAAATAAAGGTATTTAGAAGCACTATATTTTAAAAAAATAAAACCCTTAATGATAAACTAGAGCCTAGAGCTTATAAAGGGGTACTAATAAGCTATAAAGATACCGCTTATAAAATATATAACCTTTCCAAACGAAAAGTAATAATTTCTAAAGATATAACTATATTAAAGAATAACTTCTTAAATAAAGAAGAATATACTAATTTTAATAATATTTCATCTTTAAATAAGCTGCTAAATAACTATAATACTAGACATAATAGTACTAGTAATATAAATAACAATACTAGTAATAATAAAAATAATAACAGCAGTTATAATAATACTAATAATACTAGTATTATAAATACTAATAATATAAATATAAGGAATATAAATACTGATAATTTAAATACTAGCAATATAGATACTAATAATAATAATACTAGTAGTAATAATACTAGTAATAACAATACCTAGCAAAAGAATTAAAGGATTTAAGTAAGAATACCTAAAAAGCTTACTAAATACTATAAAGATTTTATAAAATACTCTATATATAACATTATAATTAATAAGAATAATATATAACATATCCTTTTTATTATAAAAGGAAATAAAGATCTTGTAAAATCTACTACTTATAAGCGGGCTATAAATAGTCTGTAAGTAAAAGACTAGGATAAAGCTATGCTAATAAAACTAAAAGAACTTCTAAGTTTAGATACTTAGAAAATATAAGAGCTTCTTAGTAATAAGGAGGCTTTAAAATGCCGATAAGTCTATAAAATAAAGAAGGATAATAAAAATAATATAACTAAGTATAAAGCTCGCTTTATAGTATAAGGCTATAAGTAAATATACAGCTTAGGCTATATTAAAACCTTCCCGATAACCGCTAAACTAAAGTTTACTAGACTCTTATTAATACTAGCTATAGCTAATAATTAGCAAATACTGCAATACGATATACAAAATGCATTTATATATTAACATATAGATATAAAATATATATAAATATACTATAAGGTTATAAAGACGATATTATAAATAAAGACCCTAAGTATAAAAATAATAAGTATAATAAAAATAAAAGGCTAGTTGTAAAATTAAAGAAAGCTTTATATAGTCTTAAATAAAGTCCGATGCTTTAGTATAATTTATTCTCTAAGGTCTTAGGTAGGTAAGGATTTTCCAGCCTACTTATAAATAAAGGGGTATTTATAAACAATAAGTTATATATAGCTATATTAGTTTATATAGACGATCTTCTATTCTTTAGGCCTATAGAAGATTCTATAACTTTTATAATTAATAAAATAACATAGTCTTAAAGATTTAATCTTAAAGCGAAGTAAAAGACTTCTTATTAATAACTATAACTATAAACAGAGTAGAAAAGAATAAATATATATCCTAAGAGAAATATACCCTTAATAAGATAAAGGAATTTAATAAAGAAAATATAAGAACCTTAAAAACCCCTGCTATAAAAGGAGTTAAATTAAATAAAATAAAAGACTATATAGCTATTAAAGAAGACATTATATTATATTAAACGCAAATAGGCTTACTATTATTTTTAGCATTGTTTTAAAGGCTAGATGTATTATATGCAGTAATATTATATACTAAATTTGCCTTTAATTGAGAAATACCACATCTTAAAGCACTAAATATAATTAAGAAATATCTTAATAAATATCCTAGCCTAGGCATATTCTATAACTATAATATACAGTTTTATATACTATTTTTCAAAGCCTATACTAATGCTAATTAGACTAGCGATCTTATAGACTATAAGTCGGTCTCTAGATACAATTTCTTTATAAATAATAACCTTATAAGCTAAGCTTACTAAAAACTAAAATTTATAGCACTCTCTATATACGAGGCTGAAAATATAGGCCTTAAGGAGGCTAATAAAGAAGCTTTATATTTATATAGCTATTTTAATACTATAGTAAAAGGAATGTCTATAAATATACTTAAAAATAAAGTCCTTATAAACTTTATAAATAATCAATCTACTTTAAAAATAGCAAAAGATCCTAAATTATATAAGCTAAGAAAACATATAGGCTTAGCATATAATATTACACGTAATAGTAATAAAGAAAAGGAAATAGAGGGTTATTATATAAAATCTAAAGATAATATAATAGATATATTTACTAAGGGATTAAGTTTTATACTATTTAATAAATTCTTAAATTTACTAAGAATAAAAGAGGTTGTAATATTAACTCTTATAATAAAGGTTTTTAGCTATTCTTCGCTTTTTTTAGCATTCCTTAATATAACCTAAGGTTTTTTACCTATATAAAGGTTTTCCTTAGATAGTAAAATAAAGAGGTTTTACTTAAAATAATAAATTTTCTCCTTTAAGAAAGATTAAAAGATATAAGTTTTTCCTTATAAAAATAAGGTTTCTTAAGTTATAAAAAAAGAACTTTTCCTTATTTTAAAAAAGGGGTTTTACTTAACTTTAGTTAATATGTTTAAAGCGCACTTATATACTATAAGTACCTTTTAAAGGAGGCTATAAAGGTGTAAAATATACCCTCCTGCAGCCTATAGGCTTAATATAGCATACATAACACATAACATAAATACGCTAAAATATACATTATATCCGCCATACAATTCTACATACTAAACATATTTATTTATATTATCCCACGCATATATTAGCAAGGTATAAGCAGATTAAGAAGAGGTATATATAGAGACTATATATATAATCTATACTAAGTCGCTACGCTCCCTCGTATCTCTTACGGATTTAATCTCTAGGCTTATAAATATAATATTAACTTAACAATAGCTATAAGCTTACTATATATAATTGCGCTAAAAGGGAGCTCTTTTCTTAATTACTTAAGTTACTTATAGCCTAGGAATTATCTATATAAGGAGGCCTTAGTCCTCCCTTTACCTTAAATAGATTATTAACCTTATATATACATATCTTACTTATTTCTTTACCTTTTTACACACCCCTTATATCTTTACAATCCCCTTACTTATAGCTACTTACTTTCTCTCTTTTATACCTATTTACTCCTTAATTTGCTAAAACGCTAATACAAGCAAGGCTTATATAAATAAATTAGCTATTTAATTACCCTTTTACTATAAAGAAAGAGCGGCGGAATAGTATTCCGGAGACCTCTTAAAACTATAATAAGAAGAGCTTAGCAAGCTTAGCGTAAGACTAAGCTAATAGATCTCCGCTTTATAAAAGCAGTTCCGAATCTGCTTAAATATAGCGATATAAGCACTTAATAAGGAGCACTTTACTATTTTAAATATAGTAATAAGGTTTAACTTTAAATCTAAAATATTACGCTTATAATATAAAGCTAAAGCCGCGATTTTGTAGCTAGACTATTTAACTATAGTAATCTATTAAAAGCTCAATATCTATTTATAAGAATCTTTACGCCGTTTAATAGGAAATAAGGATATTAATAAATAGATTAATAAATATTAGGAAATTCTTTTTTAGCTATAAGTTAAATATACTTAAGGATTTTAAAAGCACTTATTAGCGCGAAAGAAATAAGTTTAACCTATAAAAAGGCAAGGCTTAACTAGCTATACGTTATACGTACTTAAAGGATAGTCTAAGACGCTTTAACTATCTATTAAAGGCTTGCTAAAACTATAAGTTACGTTCGCAAACCGCCCGGCTTAAGCGGATATATTATAAGCCTTTTAGCGTTCGCTAAGTTAAGGAAGAAACCTATTTAAATAGCTAAAGATATAAACTAAGGCCTTCTAGCTTAAGAAAAAAAAGACTTTTAAGACTATATACTTATTAATACTAAAATTAAACTAAGTTAACCCTATAACTAAAAAATAAACTATAGTAAAGCTTAATAACTATTTTAAAGACGATAAGTATAATATAAAAAGAGCTTAAATAAGTGCTAATAAAATCTTAAAGGAAACTATAATTTATATTATAATAAACTTTATTTAAAAGACTAATAAAGTATTTAGATTTTATAGTAAAGTATTTCCCTTAAAGAATAAACTTTACTAGTATATTAAAGATAAGTACCTATTTAACCTAAAATAAGATATTAGTATATAAAGATATAGCTTAGTATAGTAAGTAGTTATTAAGAAGCTATAAAGCGTTTAAATAGTTAAAGCTTCTTTTAATATTTAACTATTAAACCTTAATAAGCTATTACGATTTACTTATATATACTTACTAATCTATAAAAAAGTAAGGCCTAGGATAAGTATTAAAGCCTATATAAATACCGGGGTAAACTAAAGCTTTATTTAAGGCGAATTAGTAAAGACTTTTTAAAACGTAATTATAAACTTCTTTTAACGAATTCTTCTTTAAGGAGTAAGAAGAACGGCTACTATTAAATAAGTAGAATTTACTATATATATACTAAGAAGGCTAAATAGTAGCTTCTTAGTTATAAAAGTAAAGATTAGCGTTTAAATAGTAAAATACTTAGCAGCTAATATATTACTAAGCTAAGATTTTCTAGTTTTATATTAAAAGGACCTTATTAACTTTACTTTAATCCTATAAATTAAGGCTTATAAAAAGGTCGAAGCTAAAGTTAAGATAGTTTAGCTAAGATTAGTAATATATAAATAAGTAATTTACTTAACTACTATAACGATTTAAGCTAGTTTTAGCTACGCTTTACTTATATAAGTCTAAGTACTATTACTAAAGCGGAATATAATATTCTTCTTTAACGACTTTAAGCTTGCTTAAACAATAATATAATATTATAAGAGCTTTATAGCAATAAACTACTTTAAGGATCTTTTAATGCTCCGCTAAAGCTAAAAAGCAAGGATAATTATAAACCTTAATAAGTAGTTTTAGCTATATAAGGAGGTTAATATTGTTATTCTTTTAGTAGAAGTTATTATAAAGAACTTAAAGAGAATTAACCCCTTTAAGGACTTCTTATAAAAGGATCTTAAAGTAAATTATAAGCTTAAAATCGGCTAAACTAAGGACTTACTTAAACTTACTATTAATAAAAGCGTTTAAATCTACGATAAAGACTTAAAATACGTATTAAAGGTTTAAAAGATCCTTTAGTTATTCCTCCGCCTTAAAAAAATAAAAAAGTAGTATATATAGTTAAGTCTAAATATATATATATTCTTTTAATAGAATGATTATAATATTAATAAGTTAAATTAAGATTGTATTTATTAAGCGATAAGGATAAAAAAGGAGTAAATATAATATTTAGCTTACTAACTAAGTAAGGAAGATTAAAGCGGGTTTATAAGCTAACTTTATTCGCGGCGCTAGTATTTATAGTATAAAAGATAGTAAATAAAAAGTAAAAGGGATAAGTATTCGTAGATTTATAAAGGATTAATGCTATTACTACCTTAAACGCTTACTTAATACTGCTTTAAAGCGATATAATTAAACGCCTTTAAAGAAAAAGGTTTATTAGTATAATAAACGTATAATTATTTTTTTACTAGTTCTTAGTTTATTAAGAACACTAAGAAAGGTTTATAGTTATAAGCTATCGCGGGCTAAAAAGATCGCTATTAATACTTATACGCTTTTAAAACTTCTTAGTATACGTTAAAAGATTTATTAATAACGTCCTTTAAAGATAATAAGAATATATAGCAGCTTATATCAATAATATTATTATTTACTTAAATATAGTTAAAGAATACTTTTAATACTTAAAGGTAATATTCTACGCTTTTTATAATTATAATATTACCTTATCTAAACAAAAGACTTTTTTAGCGTACTTATTTATATAGCTCCTTATATTTTAAGTAAATAATATTAGCTTAATAAATGTAAATAAACGTATATAAGCTTTAAGGGATATTATATTCTTAAAAAACCTTTAATAGCTTAAGAAATAGATTAGCCTTACTAAGTCACTACGCTATATAGTCTTATATTTCGCTTAAAAATTACCGTTTTATAAAAACAAAGAATAAAGCTACTTTAAGTAAGATAAGAAGAAGGAGTCCTTTTAAGGGGCTAAGGATAAGCGTAATATATTATAAAAGCCGCTTTTTAGCTTACTTTAAAAGAAGAAAAAGCCTTTATAAGTTTAACTAAAAACATTACTAAGCTTTAAATAGTTTACTACTTTAACCCCGCTTTATAACTATTTATTTAGATTAACGCGACTTAAAAATATAAAGTAGCGGCTATAGCTTTTTACTTAAAAAAAGGCATAAAATAAGATAAAAAGACTTTATTAGTATAAACTAAGGTCTAGCTTATTATTTACTTAAGCCGCGCTTTTTTAAGCGGAGAACCTTAATATTAGCCTATAAAGCTTAAAGTAGCCGGTTTTATATAAGCGGTCTATAAGCTATATACTATAATACTATCTATATAAATACTATAAGTAGTCGTCTTTACTAATTATATAAGTACTTATAAAATTATATACTAAAAGTCCTTATTCTTTATTAGTATAAAATCTAATAAAAAGCTAGTCCTTACTTCTTAATACTTAAGCTAATTCCCGCTTAAAGTATGCTATATCTTAAGCGTTAAGAATAATATACTAAACGCTCTTTTATATTTACTATATTTAGATAATAAGCTAATATCCTTAAACTAAAAAGGGGAATTAAACGTATTTAAGAAGATAAGATAACAAACTATATATTCCTTTATATAGAAGTATTAATTAAAATACCGCTCCGCTAAAGAATAATTAATAAATATTTAAAGGACATATAGTAAGTAAAGATTATTATATAGCTTAGCGATAAGGATAATCTCTTTAAATACTTATTCTTTTAGTTATAAGGGTTACTATAATTTACTAAGAATAATAAACGCTAAAAACTATATTTCTTTAAGGCCTATACTAAGGAAATCGTTAAAAACGCTTATACTAAATATTTTTATATTAGCCGCACTTATATATAGTAAGATTTATTTAAACGCTTCTTAATCCTACGGCTTAGTAAGTATATAGATAAAGTTATAAATAGCTATAACGCTTACTACTATAACTTAACTAATTAAAGTAAGATACTAAGATAGCTTATTTTAATTTAAACTTAATATAAGAATAGTACTAATAGCATAGGCTAACTAAGTGCGGGGAATACGCTAAGTAAGAAGCCTTGCTTTCGGTCCCGACTTAATAGGTAGTTAATAGGCCCCCGCGACTAAAGCTAAGAGACTCTCCCTTCTATAAGCTTTAGTCTTATAATAAAGTAAGCAGCTAAGCAATACTATAACCTATCGTACTATCTACTATCTTTACTACTTAATTAGTAGTATCGCGAGACTATCTTCTTATAATTTCTAAAGCTTCCCTTTTAAATTACTTAGTAAAGATAGTATTAGCGAAGGGATCGCGAAGCGGTGCTAAACCGGCGCGGCGAAGCTAACATAACCTTAATTAAGGCTTATAAGTATAAAAGATTTATTTAGATAACGAATCCGACTAAATACCCTCTATGCTTAAAATAATAGAAGTGCTATTAAGAATGTCCTTATTAGTAGGTGCTTAGTCCCCACTACTTTAAGAAAAATAAAAGGCCCTTTAAAGCCGTATTAAGAAACTAAAGGAGACCTAACGGTTATAAGAGTATATTATATAGCTTAAAGAGGAAATATAAGAAAAAGGAGGCTTACTCCTTAATTAATTTAAAAAGCATTACCGGTTAGACTCCCCCGATTTAGTAGCTAGTTAAGGTAGCGAGGTAAAGCTTAAAAACATTACTTAGTTAGCTTAACTAACTAATTCTCGGAAACGACTTAACTAGCTCTATAACTTAAAGGATGCGTTTAAAGCTATACCCCGACGATTCCGCTAAGACGATATTAAAATCCTATTTATAATAGATTATATATATACCGACTATAAAGCGAGATAGCGCTAATACCTTAAAGAATAACCGCCGATTAATTAAGAATAATATAGCGTAAGCTAGATCTATTTTAAAAAATAGATACTTATACTTATTAAGGATATAGCAAATAAAAAAACACTTTTAGTAATATAGCTAAAGAACGCTTAGTAGTAAGATATATAGTCTTTATTAAAGTTTAGCCTTTACCTTAACGTTATCGAACGG